>VMYD01000165.1:0-305802 GCA_007663325.1 Eucalyptus pauciflora
GGGGAAAGAAAAAGTCTCTTTCGAAGAAGGAGAGACCACTGCTTCATCTCTGCTCTATTTTGTTCGGTTTTGCTAAAGTTTAGAGGATTAAACTTAGCCAATGAACTCACGAGAAAAACCTACTAGACTGAGATCGTTTACGTCGCGATTTGTGCTGATCTAGAGGTTGATGCACTGCGTTTAGACCGAGTACAGCATCAAATTTGGTCTCGGAACTTATATACGAAAAACGTCCGCCACCTGTTCGATGATTTGCGCATTAGACATTTTGAATCTGACTTTGCATAATCGGATGCCTGATAATGTCCAGTACACTAACTGCTGCGTTCCTTTCCTTCTGGATGCATATCATGCTCATGGTGCCGTTTGAGCGTGGTCAGAGTCTCAAATCTATCCTCGTTTATTTCGGCGACGATCGCGATTAGCTACGGCCGTGTTGGATGCCTCCACCTCTCTTTCAAGCACTTGTGTTTCGTCCGGTTCTGGATTGGTGTGTGTGACTGTTGAGTTAGAAAGGAATTCTGTTTCGGTGGAGGATGTGTTGGGGTTACCGCAGGGTAAGCCATCGTCGGCGAAGGTTTGACGACGGTTGGAGATAATTGGCAGTGACGGTTTGGTGACGGTGGGCGAGGTTGGCTGCCGGCGTTGGAACGGTTGAGATTTTGAAGTGCGTTTGTGTGGTGAGCTTTGAGTTTTTCCATAGAGAAGATTCGGCAAGTTGCAGGGGGAGAGATTGGCTTCGGGAAGAAGACGACTAGAGAAGGGGATGAAGGAAATTAAAAAAAAAAAAAAGCTTTAAAAATTAAGGTTTAATCCGACGCAGGTTGGGTCCAGATAGACGGATCGGGTTAGCGGGTCGGCCCGGGTAAATCTGGCCCGAAATCCTTTTCCCGAATATAATAATGATGAAAATCATTAAAACATCTTAAAAAGCATAATAAAATCTTTAAAATCTTTAAAATAAAACATAAAAATTCATAGAATTCAGAAAAATCATTGAAAATTTTAAAAATCCAGAAAATTCATAAAATAGAATAAATAAATAAATAAATAAATCATAAAATTTTTAGAAAACCTTGAAAAAATCAGAAAAATTCAGAAAATTGGAATTCCTTAGAAAATTTGCTAGCTCTTCAAATAGTTTTTTCTCTTAAAGTTTGGAAAATCCTTAAAAAAATTAAAATCCAAAATTAAACAAACCTTTATGGCTTTACAATAGGGAATTTTGGATTGCCATTTTCTTTTAGAGACAATATTAGGCTACTTGTGTGTTTTTTATTCAGTAGGAAGAAAAAAGGAGGGAAAAAAAAGAAAAAAAATAAGACTGAAAAAATGAAATATTATTAAAAATTGTTCATATTAACATCGACCAGATGGCTAGCATCCATGTCAGCACCGATCAGCTAAATTTGTTCATATGAAATTGGTACAATTATAAAAGATTTATGATTGAATTGACAAAACAAAAATGTTTAGAATTAAATTAACAAAATTGCAAAAAAAATTCGCTTTTTTGATAATTTTTCCTGATGATAGAGCACGATTTATTAATTCGGCGTGAGCTATGGGATAGTGCGGTTTGGTAGGACAAGATTGTCATGCCAGATCCAACAGTGGACATCAATTTATCTTTGATCGCATAGTTGAGATGCTTTGTCATCCAACGATTGACATCAATTTGCGATAAGTGAGCACACGGCATTCGGGAAAGCATTCCGCTACTTATCTAAGGCAAATAAAATTAATTCACCACTAGCCTTGTATTCCATCTACTACTTTATGCTTTCAATTGTTCGTTCAGTTATTACGTCATTCTTGTGTCATTAGCTATTACATTAAGTTTGGTAAAAGAAAGAGGACAATCAAATGTTGATATTTCACTGACATATAAGTTGTAAAAATTTATAATTAAGCCATTTACAGAGACAAATTAATTCAAATTCTGTAGATCCAATAAAATCTTAACGCTTTTAGATTATGTAATAAAATCCTAAAATTTGTTTAAAATATTATCAAGTACTTCACATTATCTCCTCTAATTTAAGCGACAAAGTCCAATGTGGTCTTTTCAATTTTTTTTTTTATGACAGCTGAAATTGATGGTGCACCTAACTATTTTTTTTTGTTAATGCAAGATCTTAAAGCTCTCATGTTGTGGTCTTTTCCTCTGCCTCCCATGGGATAATGGCACACTAATCAGCACGAGGACCTAGGACCAAAAGCATCGCGTGATTGATCCTTATCGGTGGTCATGAGTAGTGTGCCACCATATTTTGCTAATCTGGCGCTCATTTGACGGTATATTTCTGGAAAGTAATTAAAAGTGGCGGCATTATTAGGTTATACTGTTAATCATAATTTACAAAACTAACTAAGCTACTTGGTTGTGCCTGTTAGATAAAATTTAGAATTTGATTGCACTTTCATTAAAAGTTTTCAAAGTTTAGAGTGCATTTATCTCTATTCTATATAGAAGCATTCCTTATATGGACATAAAAATTATGGATGATAATTTTGCATATATATATATGTGTGTATATTTATTTACATGTCATGTGTTTAAAAGATATATAGTTCAATTTACTTAGTCGATTCTCCTAGACTTTTTTTAGTATTTTGTCAATTACTTAGATTTGCATGTGCAATCTATCCTATTTTTTGTTTAGTTAACATTTACTCCATAAAGTTCCGACAGTTAAATTTATATGTATCGTTTAAATATGTGTATATATAAATATGATTGATTTGTCTATTATAATAACTTAATTTATTAACTATCACAAAACTATTTTTTAAATGTTCAAAAACTATATAATAGCTAAAATAGTAGAGGAATACGTAGTAGGAGAGCACATGAGTTGTTGTATATTATATTATGCTTTTTTTTTTCATGCCACACGTCTTCTCAAAGCAGCGTTTCCAGGCAAGTGTATAGAGATGAGTGCAGCAAAGCGGAGACGGCGGGAGGACGGTTCAGTCGGGCCCAGTACGGCCCAGATCATTTCGTGCCACCTCCTTCTGTATTTTTTTTGTTAATTTTTTGGGGCCCAGTAGAAATTTTCTTTTAATCGTTAATCTTTGAAAAAACTAAATAAATTCTAAAGTGGAGACTGTCGCCGTCGAGGGAGAAGAGAGAGACTTCTTATTTGGTCCAAAGATGAAAGTGCTCAGGAGCTGAGCGGAAAATGCTCTTGTATTGTCTCCTCAGATTCTAATGTCCATCGGAGAAAGGCTCTCCAAAAGCGACGTCGATCCAAAACTCGTAATCCTCCAATTCTGCTGCTTCAAGCCGACCTTTCGTCGCGAATTGGTGTTTCGTTGTGAAGCATGGTACTTTGGGATTGGTTGTGCGAGCATGAAAGAGGGAAGATTTGGGCGCTTGCAACTTCCTCTGATGTGTGGAGAATGAAGACAAGCTTCAGACTACATTCACCGTGCTTTTTATGCCTCTAAATCTATTTTTCAATCCTTGAGTATTGTTTCTTATCGCTTGTATTTATTGTTATTCTGCTTTGGTTTCTTAGACATTCATGTACTTAAGGAATGGCCCTTTGGAGAGTGAGACACTTCGGATTGTTACTTGTCCACAGTCGGTAGATAATCAATATTGTTTCATAGTTCAGTAGGACAATATTGTTTCCTCCAATTCTTGATTTTCCTAATAGCCTTGATCAGCTTAGTTATTTTCTTTAATCATCTCTTCTCTTACCTTGTAATGGATGGTAATTAAGAGACATTGTTATAGGATGCAGAATATGGGACGACTACAAGAGTATCAGTGCTGGACAGGGCAACGACAGCTTTGGCTCTTGCGTCTAGAGATTCCAAAACATGAAGATTTGAACACGCCGGGACATATTTTCCCATTGGAGTACAGGGAGGGTGGTGTCCTAGAATGAGCTGGGCATACGGAGGCTTCTGTCGACCTTGCTGTGTTAGCTGGATTGGAACCTGTGGCAGTTCTTTGTGAGGTTGCAAATGATGATGGCTCAATGGCAAGATTACCTAAGCTTCGTGAGTTTGCGTAGCGGGAGAGCTTGAAAATTGTATCTATTGCTGATCTAATAAGGTAAGTATCTCTTCCCAGCAATCCAATGCAAATATATCTTAGGAGATGCAGTTCCCATTCGGATCCAAATGTCGGCTTCAACTTTCAATTCTCATGTATTGGCTTTTTTTGCCAAGATGTTGTCCCAGCTGCATCTCCACTTTTTGGAGTGGATAAGCCAAGAGTTGAAAGTTTGGATTCTTGGGTGGGGTGGGAAGAAGATTCTCTCATGGGGGGCTGATGTGCTGTTGTTTTACATAGCAAAAAGACGAGAGAAGCATAAGCTATCTTGGTCTATTCATGTCTTAAGTTTACTTTATGCTTTAAGCTTGTGGTTGTTATTCCGCTCGTCAACACCATGCAGATCAACAGTTTTGGGATTTGAAGAGTTGTTTCTCACAATTTTTTATGTGCATGTTGTTGTTAGATTAGTGTCTACAGTTCATCTATTACCCGATGTTTAACTTTAGAAATTGGTTATGACTGGCCAGGATTCTTGTTTTAGTCATGTCCATGAGCTCATGACTGCCGTTATCTCTGTGTACATTTTCTTGTATTTACCTTGTTTCAGAACCTATGTCTGGATGTCAATTGACCATTAACTGGGGTAGAGCTTGAGGTGATTCTCAGCATTATCACCAGGAAATAAGGATAGAAGATCTTGATTGACAAAAGAGTGCTTAAAGTTGTCTGATGTATTCTCACTTATATATTGAGAAGCTTCTTATACTGTGTGATCAAGAAATGATTTCATGACTCATTAAATGCATAAATTTACAGGTACTGCCGGAAAAGAGATTACTTTATTGAATGTGCTACTGCTGCAAGATTACCAATAGCGTGGGGGCCATTCACAGCCTACTACTATAGATCAATATTAATTGAAATGCACATATGCAATGGTCAAGGTGAGAGAGATTATGAGTGAATTGCTAAAACTATTCAAAGAATTTAGAAACTAGTAAACAAAGAGTTTCGAATGGATTAGTTGTTCACTTTGAGAATCAAGTTTGTGGCAGTGCATTTTTCAACACAACTTCAATTTGTACTTCATCTCATATACTTCCGGTTCATGACTTTGTTTGAGAATAATTTTACTGGAACCGGCTATCAAGCTTTAGATGTGAATAGTTACACTAGTGAGAAATTGGTGGTATCTTTAGGTGGAACGCCATTAAATTTATCTTAAAGTTTTGTAAAAAAATATCTAATCATGTGTGGATCATAAATTGGAGTACCAAATTCATGTTACTTGGAGAAGAATGCTGTCTGGACAGGGATGTTTGACATGAGGAGAAATAATTGTCAGGATATTTGGTGAACTGATGGGCTGCATCCCACCATAATTATATTCTATGAAATGATTGACAAGGAGCCTATATGTATCTGCAATTTACACAGGAATGCCGTAATTTTGGTTAAAGATAGTATCCTTAGTTTCTTTTACTTTCATGTCCTCCCTTCAGACAGCAATATATACCATCATGTAATTCATACTCCGTAGTTTATCAACTGAGCAGGGTGACATTGGAGATGGTCAAGATGTCCTTGTGAGTGTACCCTTGGAATGCCTCACAGAAGACACATTTGGATCTGCTAGATGCGACTGCAGCAACCAGCTTGCACTTCGATGCAGCAGATAGAAGGGGTTGGGAGGGGCGTGTTGTTGTACCTATGAGGGCACAAAGGAAGAACTACGTGCCTAAAACCTGCTGGACAACGGGCATGACACTGTGGAAGCAAAAGTGGAGCTCAGATTGCTCGTTGACCGTAGGGAGTATGTAATTGGTGCTCAGGTATTCTTCATCGAGTCAGAAACTATACTGATGTGAGAGGCCCTGCATAGTTTAGCTTCTGAATGAGGTTGGTTCATAGTCATTGCCACTATGCTCTATGGAATCGAGAAAGATCTGTAAACTAATATCATTAATCTGAAATTAAAAGTTAGTTGAATTTCAGTGACTGTCCCAGATATCGATTAGTAGAAGGAATCACTGCAGATGTTGTGTAACTCGTCGAAGTATGTGGGGCTTAAAGGTTGTGGCTTGACTATTGCTGGGAGAGTTCCTCTAGTAATCCTGATAACAAAGGAGAACAAGAAATACTTGGAGACGAAATGCTTCAAGATGTGGCACATCTATGGTGCGGAAGTCAAAGGCCAGTTCAGCAATCTCATAAGCAAAAATGGCAAGCCGAGTAGTACCGTTTCTTCTGATCCGGCTGTGTCTGACTCATAGGAGCTGCTGGATAGTTCTGGCTGCTAATGATTTATTTGGGGGGTGCAAGCAAGTTCACTGACAGATGGTGTTATTACTTTATTCTTTTAAGCCCTAAGGTCAAGAACATTCGGATATTTGCTGACCATGATTGTTGGAAATTTTATTGCTGATTTCAGTTTTATAATTATTATAAGGTTCATTATTGTTCTATTGATATCATTCATTCATTTTGTAAGGCGAAAAGGAGAAAGATTAGCCCTCTTATTGGAACTTCCTTTTGTGTTATTGATGGATGGCAAGATTCATCCTTTATTCACCTTTCCTTGAATTTATAAGTATTCATCTCTAGAGACCATTGCATATTTCAACTCTCCATGCTACGTATGAGTTCAATTTATATTTTGTCGAATAAAGACACGTGTACCTGGAATTTAAGAAGATGCAGTTTGACTGTATAATGTTCACTAGTCTCCAAAAAAAATAAAATCAGGAAACACTTAATATTGCAGCAGAAATGTTTGCTTTCTTGATCTGATTAACTAAACAAAACATAGAGAAGCAGCGATTTTCCTGTAAGCATACCAAAGTTTACGCCTGAGTCTTATTATTCCTTCTGAAAATGGAGACTTTGAGTTCAATCTTATCAACTCTAACAAACTCGAACACACAGACCTGTCCTTCCTCTAGAGAAGTTCCTCTCCCAAATGCGCCCCAACCGGAGCCTGAGCCATGTTGTGGGTAGTGCAGGAGCTTCACTTGCCATGATTAGTCCGAATATTAAAAAATATTCAAGAATTGCGGTTTGCATGCTTCCATATGCGTCCCTTTAAAACCCCACCTGGGACAGTCTGCCGAGTTGATTTTGGATCAACAAATGATTAATGAGTAAGAACATAAAAGGTATGATGACTACCACGAGTAATGTTAACCAAACCACGGGTATAATCTCATAGGCAAACCCAAAATCGGAATACGATGGTACCTTACGAGAAGGTAATAGATTTCATTCCTGTCCAAATTTTGCACATAAGAACTATTAACTCAGGATCTTTTCTTATCACATTTTGCTTCGATAATTAACTTTGATGGGGTCTAAGGGGGCCTAGCTTTGCATGCCGAGCTAAAGGAAGGAATTGCTTGTCTTGGCCCACTCGCCAATGATCAAATAATTAATTCACTGAAAGTCTGACCGATATCCATCACGTTTATGGTAGTCCACCTATTATTTCCTGTGTTCAGTCCGGATTAATCTAGGCATTTAATAATATTATTGCTGGGAATGTCTTACTAGTAATCCCCTTAACTAAGAAATGGAAATTAGAATTTGGGTATCTGCCACAAATTGAAGAACTTTAGCCTTTGGAAATTAAAAAAATGAATGATATTAAGAAATGTTGGATTAATTTTTTTAGTATAAATTAATTTTATGTTTTATTATTATTTATTTATTTTTGTATTTATATATAAAAATATATATTTAATATATAATGTGTTGGAACGTGTCGGAGTTCTTTATTTTTTGAAAAATGACGTGTTGTGTCGTGTCGCGTCGCGTCGCCTATCATGTGTCTGTGTTGGTTCTACATAGGTAATAGCAACCCTCTTCCCCAACCAAACTATGTCAAATTATTTCCTGAAGAGCGGGTTGAAGCTATACCATGATGCATCTGAAACCTCAAGAAGCATCAAACATGAGAGTTACTCCCATAGAGAAGGAATGTCATAATTGTGTTGCACTTCTCATTTGATACATCAAAAGGCAAAAACTTCTAGTGTGAATCTCCATCGGTGTAAATCAGTTCTGGAACTGAACACTGTGAATGGAGGCTTTAAAACATGGAAAAACCACGACGGATGAGCTCAAACATGCAGACGTCTCTTACTCGCAGCGTGTTTCTCTTGTAAATAGATACCAGCCGGCAGAAAAGATGCCCAACAGGGCATGTCGATAGAACCTGAACTCCACCGGCCAAAATCTGTCCAGATACATGAGTCACAGTTTGCTCGTCTTCCATGATGTCTTAGTTGATGAATCCATGAGGAACACTCTGCCATGTATGATGAAGACCAGAATCATCTATACTTGCGTGCGCTCACGAGAGAAGCACACAAGATGAAGGCTCATGGCTTTGTAATTGCTAATTCAGACGTGGATAACTGTCAACTCGAATATGTACTGATAAAAAATTTAAAACTTAACAAAGTATGTAACTCAGGCTTTCTTTCCTTTCATTTCAAATTGCTAATTTTTCAATTCTACCATCTAATTGAGCAGGGTCAATACCTTTTCCTTTCTATTTAATTATTTATGAGAGGAGTCCATACTTAAATGCACACACAGTAGTCTTCTTTTCATAAATCTGATCAAGTCCAAATAAAAGTGACCAAAATATAATCTCATGAAGATCCTACCGTTCATCATTAGACCAAAATAATATTGGGCAAGATATATAGTTGGGATTCATAATTGAATTTGAGATAGTGTAGTGGCGAATTAACAGCCAAGATCTTACGATGCTTCTCTTAATATAAGTTGGCCACATCGTCGCCTCAAAAGATGGGTTCTCCGATTCAAATGTACTGGCTAACGCGCAGGACAGCATCTAGATCGTTTGATCTTGGCTATAAACTCAGAAAGTAAAAATTTATCATTTTAAAGACGCCAGCATGAAGGTTTCATCGATTGACTTACTATTTAAAGTTGGTGGGTCAGAGATAATTTAACGAATTAAGCCTTGCAAGCAGCCTAAAGCGACACTTATGGTTTTCATCTCAATCGACATGAATATGAGGTACTTACCAGCAGAATTGCAGTAACTTAGACCCTTAAATCTAATTGATGGGCGCAGCAAATGCGCAGCCTCCCTCTTTGTGTGCGTTGCACTTGTCTAACCTTCACACCACCATCGCCGCTCACTCCCTCTGGTTATTGGCACATCATGCCAACGTCACGCTTCACCAATCTGCATTGCTCCTATCTCTCTCTATTTCAAACAACGCAATAGGTTTTGCAGCTCAGTTACGTTACAACCATAATAGCCATTACGTCATAATTTTAACCGTTAGTGTGATCTAACCAAACATGCAATCACAAATTCGTTTACAAGAAGATAGAGTAGAAGACCAGAGGGAAAGCAGTAATCTTGCTTCTCAAGGGGAATACTCTTCATATAAGAAGGAATATAAGGTAGCTAGGCAAAATAGAAAGGATCTTAGGGAAAGAATAAGAATGCTGGCGCTTGATTTCGTTGCTTTTTCCTATTAATGCCACAGGAGGAGATAACAGCTATGACAACTGAGATGATGAACCCATTACTCCCAGAAATAGTGAGGCTGACGAGGGTTAAAATTGAGAAAGGTTCTCCTTGTATAATCCAAGGTGTGGCCATGAGAACCTTAATTTTGAAATAGGAATGATATTTGAATCCGCATCTCAATTTAAATAGGGTATCTAAAGATATGCAAAGTATGAGATACTCTGGATGTTTTTTTTTTTTGAGGCAATATACATAGAAAAGTGGTGTTACATGGCAGAAGATAGTCCCTGCTTTTTGAGGCAGAGTGTGCCTATTTTCTGAGCCAACGTGCTGTACGCATGGGGAGTTAACATTCCTTGAGGTACACTGTGTGTACTTTCATATGTGATGTTGAGGAACGGTTACCGAAATAAGACAGTAATAAGCATCGAGTTTTATTAGTAAAGGATCGAAGTTTCATTAGTAGACGCCGTCATCAAAACAAAGGAAGAAGCTGCCATTGTCTTCAATTAGAACACCACGTCGAGCGACGCAGATGACTCCTCTCCTCTGTTTTTGATATTGACAGACATGCACTTACTAATCTTCTCTTCAAGATTTGTTATTGACTCGAGATTCACATTCTCTCTACCCTCTATCCAATCATCTGCTTCAACTTCTCCTTTCATGCCATCAACATCTATATAAATTCATTGTTGCGAATAGAACTTTCGGAGATCAAACCATTCGAAAATTTCATTCCGCAAAGCAACATACAACCAAGCATCAAAAGCAATTACTAAATCTCATAGCAGGATTCACAATATGCATTGACAACAAACAAGATCCTACGTCCATGAAGCATAACATAAGCATCAACAAAATATTAGATTTTTTTATTCATCATGATAGCATACTAGCAATCATTAGGTCTTAATATCGCGATTGCAAAACCTCTCGGTTGCTTGCGAATCCGAATTATGTTAATTAAAGCATCCCCACAATATGACATTTTGAGTCGTTGTCGTCGGCTATGGAGGTAAAAACTAAAAACCCCATTGAAAACCAACCTCACTCACACTTTCAGTCGTCGCCATCAAAAGAGAAATTGATAAAAAAATAAAAATTGTTACGTTCCAATAAAAAATGGAGAATCTATTTATAACTCGACCAGTGGAAACAATCGTCTACTTTTTTCTATTTTAACGATGTCTGCTTGCTTTTAGAATGCAGAAGACGACACGTTTTTCTTTTGCCTGGTTGGTCAGCCTGCTGAATAGATCTATAGTGACACGTCAGCCGCCACGTATGCAAGTTTCCAACGGACAGAGCACGCGTCTCTGCCATCCATGTTAAAGTTCGTTTGTTTTTCTCTTTTTTAAATTCAGGAAACGTGGCTTAAAAAGAATGGTCGATCTTGAGTCCCAAAATGACAATTCTTTTTAGGCCATTAAGTTATTTTTTTTCTTGGTAATGCCGAATCTGCCGATATAGAATGTGATTTCGATTCTGGTACTCTAAAGACCGACTAATTTTAGAAGAAAACGAACATTCCTTTCTATGGTCATAATAATTTCACTAAAATATTTCTAAGAATGCAGAATATAACCGTTAAACAACCAATTCAGAAAGCTATTGTCAGCATAGTTTCCTGGTCTGATCTACCTATTCCACGTCCTTTCCTCAACCGCGAAGGGACCACCATCTAAATATTCGAAAGAGTTGCTCTACATAGGGTGATTGAGAGAAAGAGAATAGACGATGTTAATCATGTTAGCTGTGGTAATGCTCAGTAATTTCAGGAAACGGAATCGCCAAAGCTTGAAACTTTACGTAGAAAAGACTCAATCGGCAAAGAATCGGAACCCGCCAAAGTTGCGTACCTTGAAAATCAATGTCAACAGAGCTTTTTTTTCTTTTAAGGTAAAACAGTTAGAGCAATTTCGGAGATTCTTCGCGACGAGACGGGAGCTCTACTGGATGGCCTTGCTACGAAGGTTCCAGCTTCGTCGGCGTTTCATACGGAAGCCGTGGCCCTGCTCGGAGATCGCAGCGCCTTAGGCTATGGCATTTTGTGGTGAAGTATGGCGCTTTGGGATTGGTCGTGCGAGCGTGAAAGAGGGAAAATTTGGAGCGCTTGCAGCTTCCTCTGATGGTGAATCAGAGGGAATTGACTGGTATTGGTTCCTTCAGGTAGAAAGAAAAATTTGAACTTTTTGTTTCTTATCGTGTGTATTTGTTGTTATTCTGCTTTGGAGAGAATAAAGACACGGATTGTTACTTGTCCACAGTCGGTAGATAATCAGTTTTGGAAAGCAATGATAGATAACGTGCACTTTCTTTCATAATTCCTAATAGCCTTCGATCATCTTAGTTTTTTTTCTTTAATCATCTCGTCTCTTGCCTTGTAATGGATGGTAGTTGAGCAATGTTGTTATAAGATGCAAAGCATGGGACAACTACAGGCATATCGGCGCTTGATAGGGCAACCACAGTTTTGGCTCTCGCATCTAGAGATTCCAAAGCCTGAAGATTTCGAGAGGCCGGGACATATTTTCCCATTGGAGTACAGGGAGGGTGGTGTCCTGAAAAGAGCTGGGCATGCAGAGGCTTCTGTCGACCTTGCTGTGTTAGCTGGATTTGAATATGTGGCTGTTCTCTTTGCGAGGTTGTGGATGATGATGGCTCCATGGCAAGATTACCTGAGCTTCGTGAAATTTGCGCAGCGGGAGAAATTGAAAATTGTATCGATTGCTAATCTAATGAGGTAAGTATTCTCTTCCCAGCAATCCAATGCAAATACTTTTTAAGGACATGTAGTCCCCAATCGAATTAAATTTCAGTTGCAACTTTCACTTTTTAAGTATTGGCCTTTTTGCCCAAGATGTCTCAGCGGCATCTCCCCTTTTTAGAGTCGAAACTTTGGATACCCTGGTGGGGTGGGAAAGAGTCTCTCATTAGGGGCTGATGGGCTGTTGTTTTACGTAGCAAAAAATGAGAGAAGCCTAAGCTGTTTTGGTCTATTCATGTCTCAAGTTTAGTTTATGCTTTAAGCTTGTGGTTGTTATTCCGCTCGTCAACACCATGCCGATCAACAGTTTCGGAATGTGAAGAGTTGTTTCTCAAAAATTTTTATGTGTAGTCATTAGATTAGTGTTTGCAGTTCATCTATTACCCGATGTTCAACTTTAGAAATTGGTTATGACTAGCCAGGGCTCTTGTTGAGTCATGTCAATGAGCCTATGACCACCGTTATCTGTGTACATTTTCTAGTATTTACCTTGTTTCAAAACCTATGTCTGAATGTCAGTTGATCATTACCTGAGGTAGAGCTTGAGGTGATTCTCAACAGTATCACTAGGAAATAAGGATAGAACATCTCGATTGACAAAAGAGTGCTTAACGTTGTCTGATGTATTCTGACTTGTATATTGAGAAGCTTCTTATACTGTGTGATCAAGAAATGATTTCACCACTCATTAAATGCATAAATTTACTGGTACTGCCAGAAAAGAGATTAGCAACAACGTGGGGGTCATTCACAGCCTATTACTATAGATCAATATAAGTTAGAATGCACGTTGCAATGGTCAAGGTGAGATAGATTATGAGTGAATTGCTAAAACTATTCAAAGAATTCAGAAACTAGTAAACAAAGAGTTTCGAATGGATTAGTTGTAAACTTTGAGAATCTTGTTTGTGGCAGTGTATTTTTCAATATGACTTCAATTCGCACTTCATCTTTATATACTTCCAGTGCATGATTTTGTTTGAGAATAATTTTACTGGAACTGGCTATCAAGCTTTAGAGGTGAATATTTACACCGGTGAGAAATCGATGGTATCTTTCAGGTGGAACGCCCTTATTATCTTAAATTTTGTAAAAAAATCTAATCATGTGTCAATCACAAATTGGAGTACCAAATTCATGTAACTTGGAGAAGAATGCTGTTTGGACAGGAATGTTTGACATGAGGAGAAATAATTGTTAGGTTATTGGTGAATTGATGGGCTACGTCCTACCATAATTATATTTTATGAAATGATTGAGAAGGCGCCCATATGTGTCTGCAATTGATATAGGAATGTCATAATTTGGTTAAAGTATCCTTAGTTTCTTTTACTTTTTATGTCCTCCCTCTAGACAGCAACATATACTGTCACGTGATTCATATACCATAGTTTATCAACTGAGCAGGGTGACATTGGAGATGGTCAAGATGTCCTTGTGAGGGTACCCTCGGAATGCCTCACAGGAGACATATCTGGATCTGCTAGATGCAACTGCAGCAACCAACTTGCACTTCGATGCAGCAGCTAGAAAGGGTTGGTCGGGGCGTGTTGTCATACCTACGAGGGCACGAAGAAAGAATTATGTACCTAAAACCAGCAGGACGACGGGCATGACACTGTGGAAGCAAATATGGAGCTCAGATTGCCCGTTGACCCTAGGGAGTACGGAATTGGTGCTCAGGTATTTGTTCCTTGAGTCAGAAACTATACTAATGTGATAGGTGTTGCATAATTTAGCTTCTGAATAAGGTAGATTCATAGTCACTGTCACTATGCTCTTGGAATCGAGAAGGATCTTGAAAACTAATATTATTATTCTGAAATTAAACATAGTTGATTTCAGTGACTGTTTCAGATACTGTACATAATTTGTAGGACTGCTAGAGGAAGCTAGTGACTAAAGCAGAGCTTCAAATTCTAATCTTAAAAAGATGAGATCTAATTAGTATAAAGAATTACTCCATCAAACTTTTCATAGCATTTGATGCCTTTGTATTAGCGCTTGCCATATTGACTAATACTGTAGATGCTGTGTGACCTGGGAGTCCGAACGATGATGCTGATGACGAACAACCCATTCAAGTATGTGGGCCTTAAAAGTTATGGCTCAACTATTGCTGGGAGAGTCCCTGTTGTAACTCTCATAACGAAGGAGAGCAAGAGATACTTGGGAGACGAAACGCTCCAAGATGTGGCACATCTATGGATCAGAAGTCAATGGCCGCTTCAGCTATCTCATCAGCAAAAACGGCAAGCCGAGCAGTCCTGTTTCTTCTGATCCAGCTGTGTCTGACTCGTAGGAGCCGCTGGATAGTTCGACTGCTAATGGTTTGTTTGGGGGGATACAAGCCCCAAGGTCAAGAACATAAGGACACCCGCTGATCATGAGTTCTGGAAAATTCTATGGCTATGCAGTTTTATAATTATTTTAATTTTCATTATTACTCTGCTGATGTCATTCATCCATTTTGTGCGGGGAAAAGGTGAAAGACTAGCCGTCGTATTGGAACTTCCTTTTGTGCTATTGATGACTTGCAAGATTTATCCTCAGTACAACCTTCCTTAGAATCTGGAGACCACTGCAGATTTCATGAAAACAAAGTTGGTGCATGACATTCTTTCTTTCCTTTTCTTTGACCACCTCAATGGTGACAGATATCACTTGGAGGAATGTACTTATACTGTGTTATACATCAACTCTCCATATGGACAACAGATAAGGATTGTCTTTGACGTTTTATTTTATCGATCCCATGCTCCGCATGAGCTCGGTTTATACTTTGTCGAACAAAGGACGCAATATGCTAAGAGGTTCAAAATTAGGCACATGCGTACCTGGGAGATGCAATGTCCAGGTGTAATGTTTGCTACTCTCCACAAAACATCAGGAAATACATCACCATTCAATTACTTTTTAGCAGAAAGTTTTGCTTTCTTTGATCCGGTTAAGTAAACAAAACATAGTGAAGCAGAGATTTTTCTATAGGCATACCAGAAGAGTTTACGCCTAAGTCTTGACATGGAGACTTTTGAGTTCAATATTATCAATTCTAACAAGCTCGAAGACATAGACATCTTCTTCCTTTAGAGAGAGTATGATCTTGAATAAATGAGATGCCTTCTGCGCAAAACCTTTTCGGTGCTGTTCCTCTTCTCTCCGGCGTTGAGAAGTCATCCCCTGAGCACAATTTGTGTAGTAAGGTGTAATGTCTGAACCGAAACTAGATTTGAGGCTCTAAATGAGCCAACTTAATTAAATGAAGCATTTAATTGGAGAAGATGTTCATTTCTGAGACGAAAAGTTCATAAACAAATGAATACTGGAGGAAGCTCGTTAAGAAGAACATAAAGGGAATCGAATGGATGAAAAGATGGACACTCTGTTGGTTGATCGAAATTGTATTGAGAATAATGCCAGAGGTACTGAGGCTGAAGTCGATAGATTTGATTTACAAAATGATGTGTAGAAAGTATGACCTTCGCCATCAGATATTCAGCCCACTAGTTAGAAGGCTTGACCAATGAGCGGTTTGGTATAGGAATTAAGCATAAAAACTCTTGCGAAGACTTGCCGATGATTTCAAATAGCTAATGAACTTTTCTCAAAATTGTTTGTCTTGGCCCATTTAGTTGCACCTGCGGCTTGGCGGACCTCGGCAGACGATGCCGTGAGGCCATCCCCACCTCTAGTTGTTATAGATAATTGGGGCAAAAGAAAATTCACTCAAACTCAACTGATCGTATCTATCATGTTTAAGCTAGTCAATTTTAGCGTTTTAATTTACATTATCACTGGGAGAGTCTCACTAGCAATTCCTGTAACTAAGAATTGAAAGAAAAACACTGGTACCTGCTACAAACTGAAGATCCTTAGCCTTTAGAAATTCCTTAGCCCTGTGTCCTGTACTTTTAAGGCGATTAAATTTAAGTTTTTTCAGCTAATATTTGGGTAAGGTTCATGATTATTTTGTTCAATTTCTTTCATTTTTCTAAGTTGAATAGGTGAAAGACTAATCCTCTTGCGTGACTTCCTCTTTCATTGTCAGTGCTGGCTTTTAATATTCATCCTTGATTTTTTCAGTAAGTGATTAATAGACTTTAATCTGAGCGTATTGATCACTAGAGAGCAATACCTGTTGGAAGATTGATGTTAGATGCCGACATGCCAAGTCAGCAAATTTAGTTGAGTGGTCACCAGGAAGGACTTCATTGCATTTAATTCAAAATGCTTATGACTTAATTGTACTTTTTTAAAATTTAGAACTTGATTGTACATTAAGCAAAATGTTTGAGATCTTTTTTATGTAAGACCCTAAAAAAGAAGAAGAGAATAGATCAAAATGTTCATTCGTTTGAATGAGAAGAGAACTGAAAATAAAAAGGAAGGAAATGGGATGCTTCGTTAAGTTATAAAAAATGAGAAGGGTGTCATCTAGGCGGTTATGCTGAGGTGGCAAATGGTGAGAAAATCATGTCTGTCACCTATTTATCCATCACCAGCAAGTACCCCCTCCTTTTGCAAACCATGATTCTATTAGTGAGATTGAGAAAAATTGGAAATAGAATCACTACCTCAATAGAGATTTCCGTCATCTCAACTTTTGACTGTACCTCTGTAACTTCCACATCTCCATACCACTTGCAATATTTGCCCTTCCCTTTATCAGTGACTAGACAGGTTTAAAAAGATGAAAAGTTTAGAACTTATGGTGCTTCGAGTGTCAAACAATTTAAGAAGTAGAGGCAAGAGAGGAACAAATGGATGAGAATGACATTAATTGGATCTTACCAATTTTATGTGCACTTGTTCATGCTAATGACTTTTGTATTGTTGTATTGAGATCACCCTCCCAGTTCCCACACCACTCATACCACTCATATCTGAACAGTGATGCATAACATAGTTTTGGTGTGCTTGTCATACCCTTAGAAAATATCTTCATTTTCGGGCACTCTTCCACTATAATATTTCTTAAGGATGGAAACCTGAATATGCAATGTGGGGTGGAGGAGAAGCATTCTAGGTTACGCAAATGTTTGAGTCTCAACCAATATAGCTTCTCAAAAGAAATCACTTTCCCTTCTCTGTTTACATCGTCTGTCACTACTTCTTTCATTCTTTCACATCCTATTATAACCATGCTAGTGAGATGTATCAAGTTTGTGACCGTTGAAACTGTCACCAGCTGTACCAATCCAGAGGAATTTTTCACTACTAACTTCGTCAAATTCTGAAAGGATGTCATGACTGGAAATATTGTTGTCAAATTGGGACAATCCCAAACCTCAAATTTCTCGATACTTTGAAGAATTTTCGCCACTAAATAGCCTTCTCTCCAGACATGCTTTAGGTTGTGTAGCTTGCTCAACTTAAGTTCTTTCAAATTTTCAAGCATTGGATGTTTTCCCTCACCAACAAGCCCTTCATCAGGGAATATATCTTCAAAAGAACTACAGAAGACCTCAAGACTTTGTAGGTTCTGAAATCTTTGTAGGAGGAATATGGGAGGAAAGACAGCAATTTCATCATGAAAGCATGCCAATGTTAGTGCTTTTGGCTTGCCAAAGAAGTCATCACAAAATTTTCTGTTCTGTATCGTCTGAATATCCTTGTTGACCAACAAAAGTCTCTCCAAGGTGGGAATGCCCTACAGAATTGTCAATACAACGAGAGAAGTAAATTCAACAGGGCTTGAAAATAAATCATGGGCCCTTAGAGGTAAACTTAAGTCGGTTGACTCCCATGGAAGGGAGCCCTGTTCTCACGTTTCATTAATTTCTAGATGCCTGCATACAAGTCTCAAGCTTCTAAAGTGGAGCTACAAAATGCAAACTGTAAACGAATGCTCCACTATGGCCATCCGCCAACCAAGGTAGGCTATGCGCCCATATTATAATGATTAGATAGAAAGGGAAATAACTATATTGGCATAGGAATGATCAAACAAATGAATGAAAATTCATTTTACCCAGAAAACATCAAAAGAAAGATGGTCATCCCACTGCAATTTGAAAATATATTGCTAAATGTTAGTGCCTGATTCTCATTTTAGTCCATAGAAAAATCACATTTTTAATTTCGCAACAAAATTTTTTTAGAGAATTTTTAAGTAGAGGTCTGTATTGTAATCACCCCTATTAGGAATATCTTATCTTGTCAACAAAAATATGTAGTTCCTTAAAATTTCAGGTGATGAGATGCACTCACGGTGTTATTAAATCATTTTGGGTGTCCACAAATAAAAAGTGTGCTTAAAGATATTTGAAGTATCTTTTGTCAACAAAGTGATAGGTAAGGGGTTCATGTTTTTTATAGTATCATAACGTGGCATGACTATGTGGTGCATATGAGATATAGTGTGTGACGTACAAAATAAAGAAGAAATTGAGGAAGAGTAGTTGTAATCATACCCTCTCAATTGAGAAGTGTGCTCTGGGGTCTGAAAGGTCGTTTTGTTTGTCTCTCTGAGCCCACTCATTCGTGGATGCCACTAAAGACAACATGTTTAGTTTGTCACAGTGGGTCACTCGCAATTCCATCAAGAATGGCCAATTCAAAGTGAGTGTGATAGAGCAGAAGCTTTTGAGTTGGGGCATATCATGTAATACCAAAGAAGTAAGTTTTGGGAAAAGAAATTGAGCGGTGGTAAAGTGGGGAGTGTCATCTCCACTCGTGACTATTTCCTCGAGCCCACAAGACTCCACTTGAAGTTCCTCAAGTTGGGTTAGACTTGTAGCCACCCAATGCGGAAACAAATTTTCAAGGTTCTTACAGTTCTTAGCCTTCACTTTCCGCAAATGTTTAAAAGTGAGAGTTTCTTGAGGACTGAAGATCCATATTTTGCTTAAGTTATTCATATGGGAGAGAACCATCCATTGAAGGCAAGGAAATTGTACCTGCGATATTGAAAAAATGATATAATAAATATGATTACATTGAGTTATGACCTCAAAGAAGGAGTCACAAATCATGAGAATTCTAGAACTGGTTAATGACAAATAGGGAGAAGTTGATTGATGTTTTCCCTTCAGTTAACCAATAAGTCTCGTGATTAAAGAGTAAATAAATGTGCGGATACATGTTATGATGAAACTTTCTACTAACAAATAACAAGAAAAAAGTAGTAGTAATTGGGCAAATGAATCTGTTAGAAAAAAGGGTAAACAAGAAGGGAAAAAAAGAGTGACCTGATCAGTTGGTATGTGTTAATAGCATTTTGAAGAAATGATGTAAATTGTAACAAATTTGGTAAATATATTGGCTTGCGTTGGATCAATTCAATCAAAATATATTTGAAAATTGATTTTTATTCTTACAAAAATTAGATGATGGTGTGTACATGTATATTCCTTGTTAGTCTACTTTGACAGCAACCTCTCCTAAATTATATCGAATCAATAAAATAATCATTGAAATTAAAAATGTAAGTTGTTTCAATTTATAATCGATAGCACATGGAACATTGACTTTTAATTGGCCTACTTAACATTAAGTATTCGTAACGCGCCTTCTCCATCTAATTTTTGGAAAGTTGCCATAATGACATCTCGGAATCTCCAATTGGCTGATCACATATAAATGCGCTATTTTACTTCAATGCGCCGGTGAATATTAAGAAATAAAAAGTTGATTGGATCATTAAAGCCTAGAGAGCACTCCAATTAAAAAAGGCCATTGATGCAACGTTTTATAAGGTAAGAATTCTCAGACTTATTTGCTTCAAGTTGAAGATGCAATTGAAAATTAATTCTTGATTCGTGATTTCATCTATTGAGAAGATGATTATGGTACAATGAGTAGTATTTGGTAACCAATTTGGGAATTGGATTTACAATTATGAAATTTTTAGTTGGTGTGACATTTAACTCCAATACCTTATAGCTTGGAATGGGTAACCGATTTCTTATCCTCGATTGATGCCGTGTGTTGACGATTTAGGAGTTTTGTGCATGTGGAGGCAAAAACAAAAGAAGAACAAAAAAAAAAATTAAGTCGATGTTGCATTGCATAAAAATTCAATTTTTTTTTTATGTGACACGTGCAAAGCAACATTCTATTTCGAAATTCCAATTATTGGCATTGCATATTTCAATTTGACAAGATAATTGATCTAAAAACAAAAGCATTGTATTAAAAAAAGAAGACTAACCTGTGGAGTGAAAAGTGAAGGGGTGCCAAGGTCAATCTCCATCCTAGATTGCCAAGTCAAACTTCTCATCTTGGGGCAGTGGGCAATGCTTAGATATTCTAAGTTGGGACAATCCAGCATATGATTCTTTGCTGAGAGAAAACTAGTTAAATTGGGCAAGCGTTTCAGTTCTATCCATCTAAGTTTCGAGAATGTAATCTTCTCCATTGTGCTTCCTTGCCCTTCTTCCTCTGTGATTACTCCTTCCATTTTACCACACTCATTTATTTCCATCCGTGTAATACTGGCTAGGCACTGAGCCATTGATGGAGTGAAAGCATGTCCCAAGTTGTTGCAATTGTAAAGGGTCAGACTAAATAGAGATTTGAAACAAAGCATCTCTTGAAGATCTTTGTTCCAGAGTCGCCTCAACTTTGGTAGATTGACTAATTCCAAACGGCGTAGCCGAGGCAGCACTTGAGTGCTTTGCACACCCTCTAGCCCTTCAAGATTGAAAATTTCTTCTAGTAACTCACAATCGCACACTTGCAAGCTTCTCATATTGTCTAGAACAAGCATCAATTTGGATGGAATAACATTAATAAATGGACATTTATCCACCATCAGTAATTTTAATTGCCAAGATGACTTGATGGGATTAAGTTTGCCGTGCCATTTTCCAATAATCTCTGGGAACTCAGATAGTCTCATAAACTCTTCTCCAGCAACTGTAGCCTATCAAAAGATGCATCATTAAATGTAAACTCTTAGGTGGCAAAAAGCAACTATTATGTTGATGATCAAAACCATTCAATTGCACAAAATTTGAAAAATAATGCATACCATTTCTTCAAACATATTTCGGATGGTGATGTTGAGATTTCCCTTCCAAAACCATGCCGTCGTTGATATATGTACTCTCTCTAGTTTTGGCATCTCAAGTGGTCCCTCCGAGAAAAACTTCATGTTGGGACATCTTTTCACAATGACATCTTCCAAGAGAGGGAACATCAAAGTGTATCCACATGAGCTGAAACATCTTAACCTTGTCAAACCATCAAACTCCATACACTTCAATTGATTGAAAGCCACTACATGCCCCTCCTTACCTCTCTCGTCACAAATGACTTCTGTCAACATTTTACAATTACTTATCCTCAATTTTGTGAGTTCTACCAAATTTGCAGCTATTGTTGGCGTGAACATATTTGATAATCCAACACAACGTGATACATCTAGAGTCTTCAAATGTTGGAAGTATCTTGAAAAGGTTAATATTAGTTTTAGTGATAACCCATCACAATTTGACACACTAAGACCCTCCAAATGTTGAAAATATCTTGAAATGGGTAATATAACTTCTAGCTCATGACTTGGGTCTTCTATGGCTTCTACATTGGTGCTCAATGCTTCTAGATAAGATTCACATACAACTAGTTTTTCCAAGTTGGTTAAACTCTTAATGAAATGACATGTGGATATTGTAGTTTCCTTTGAGAGATGACAAAACTCAAGAACTTTAAGCTTGCCGAAGAATCCTTCATTATGACAATGCCCATGCCATATCTCCATCTGCTCAGATAAATCCAATTTTAATTCTTGTAGATTAGGGAATGCACCCTGAGAAAATAGTCAAATCAAAATCTAAAGTCAGTTTGGTTGAAAAAGTATTCACGTGTTATGGTATAGATCGTTCATATCGAACATAATATCTGCATTTTAAGATGTTAAGTCTCATGCTATACAACAAAAGTAAATGTGCTCTGATGCAATTAACATTATGGCTGATCTTTCATATTTGACTTGTATCCTTATTTGAACTTAAGCGAAGCCCAGATGCCCGTTTCTATAGATGCATTCCTTATGAAAATAACTTCCCCCTCAATTGTGGCCACAATTGCACTGATTTCAGTGATTAACGTCAACCCATCTTTCCTTTGTTCACATAACAAATGTTATCTTTGTAGGGTTCAAATTAATTACACACTTATGCCATGGTAAGCTCACAACACATGCCACGTGTTTTCAATCTTTGTAGTACTTAGGAGAGAGCTAAACTATTGGAATTGGTCTAAACCATTTTTAAAGGGGGATCAATGAGTATACATTTGATAAATCAGACATTGACAATAATTTATAGTCAATACTTGAAGGACATGATGTTTCCATGTTGCAATATTTCTATGGACTCAGAGAGTTGTAAAATTTACATCTTCATATGAAGAGTAACTTGTATGAGATGCTTGGCTTTGACCTTAATCATCACTTTGAATATTTACCATCGAAGCAAAACAAATAATCTTGGGTCATACCTTTTCTACCGTGAAGAGAGGCTGTTTATGAATTGGCATCTCATTCTCGGGTTGTGAAGCAAGTATCTCCACTTTGTTACAACCATGCACCTCCAAGGTCTTCAACACCGGCCAATGTAAAGCATGTGTTCTGTAGATGCACTTTAATTCTATTAGATGCTCGAGCTTGAGGGAGGTTAGCCTTGGGAACACAACTTTGGGAATTAGTCCATCCTTCTCAATGAGTTCTACAATGCCACATCTATCGATCTTCAATTCCTCAAGTTGCATTAGATTTCTAGCTACAGAGGCTGGAAACAAAGAGGTCAAGCTCTGGCATCTAGAAATGCTAACAGAACGTAAGCACTGGAATTTAACTTGATGGTAGAGCTCCTTATTCCATATACACTTTAGCTTATTGCACGCTTTCACATCAAGCGATTTTAGACTGTCCAAATAATCCACGGCAACTTGATTATCCCATATCATCTCGATGTTATCCACATAAGTGATTTCTAATGTCTCCAAGCTAGGAAATGTAACCTGCAGTATTAGCTCACAAAATTAGTGATTCTATTAAATTATGAATTCATGATCTTCCAATATGCAAATATAGATGAATGCCGGGGGAGGGGGAGGGGATCATTAAGTTGCACAAAAGGGGAAAAAAAGAATAAAATCAAAAGAAGAATAACAAAATCTGCATACTAATGTGGTTTCAAATTCCTTCAGTATTTCATAGTTTTATAAATTTCATTGAAGAAGATAAGGAATCTTTCTCTAGTCTTTTCTTCCAAAAAAAAAAACTCGCATTGCAGGGCTTAGTTTGAGCGTCAAGAGTCCCAAATAATAATCACCATTTTCACGTTTATTTGAAAAGGTATACTGTTTGTAATTCGGCCGCAACAATACTTATGGACATATTATCTTTGAATAATTTTTCTTGGATGGTCAAATGCGAAATCAAACTTTTAATTTTAGATTGACATGGACAAAAAGAACAATGGCAATATTTTATTTTCCAATATTGATAAAGGATATATGAAAACAAAATTCGGCATAAAGATTGCCTATCAACTTTAATACCCAAAATAAAAGGATAAACATGGTGAGAAGAACTTACCTACCAACTCTCCACCTCAATGGAAACATGAAGTGAATATTGTGGACTAAATCATCACCCTATATACTTTAAAGTCGATGGGATGGGGATAGAATTTCTAATTAAGGAATTGCTATACGAAAGCTGATTCTAGGACTCAGATATTGAGGTTGATTACCATGCAAACTTATGTGATTTTTTTGTCTTCATGTTTTTTCCTTTCTTTATTTCCTTTACTTTCCCTTCCAGATGCATGCATTTGTGGTTGGAGTTTCTCATTTATTTTACCTTTGTTTTCTTAATGCGACCACGTTTACTTTCTGTTTGTCTACTTCTCAATAGGGTCTATGTTGTGACAGAATTGTCCAATTCTTACAATTTCTTTTTAGCTCGCTTTAATGATTCTTTTAAATAAGTATAAAAGTGTTATTCTAAAAGAGTGTACTGATCAACCGAAAAAAAAATTAAACAATTGTACTAAGATATATATAATCTACCTTATAACATGACATATATATCTATCATAAGAACAAGAGGGTAGCATGTTCTTTTCTTCATCACTGGAGTAATGCTATTTGAGTTTACCTCCATATTCATCCATCCACTGAGTTCCAAAATATCCAAAAGCAATCGTGCACGCGAGTGAAAACTTGTAGAATTTTATTTAAAAAATGAGGAGTGAAAGGGCTAATAAATATTGACATGAATTAATGCATTAATTAATACATGACTTTATGGCAAATTCCGAAAGTGACACGAATTGAAACAAACTATACACATAAGTTTTAGCATATTTAACAAAAATATAGTGTTTTGAATGACACAACTACAAAATCCAATTATGACACGTGAATACGAATTACCAGCCGGTTAATTTGTTTAATAGAAAGTACACATTGGGTAACCTATAGATTGAGTAGCTGTTACAAAGGAGATAAAATTAGAGTAATCCCATTCGCCGACGGAGATAAGAGCAGAGGGGCAAGCAAGAAAATGTTCGAGGAATCAATGAAACATGCAAGCTCGTTTGAAAAACAGATGCCAACATGGAAGCTCCAGAATGTGCACCGTTCATCTCTGAATAACCTCTGTTTATCTACCTGGCAGAAGCTGAGACTCCTTTGCGGGGTTCATCTTTCTATAATTACTAGGTAATTAGCAGCATCCTCATGCATTGTGCCAGCGTGAATTTTTTTCATTTATGGAGAACGGTTATGTGTATTTGAGTGTAAAGAATTAATTAAATCGTGTCTCTTTTCATTTGAATCGCCCTTTTTGAAGAAATAACTTAACTTATATTATGTAAAACGTAGAGACTCGGTAACAGTATAAAAAATTAATAGTCGTTGGCGTAGGTAGATTTTTTGTGCGATCAATGTATTAGTTTAATTGAGTGGAAAGCTCAAGAGAAGTTCTCCTTGCAAAGAGAATGATCAACATCTTTCAAATAGCAATCTAAGTGACATTCAGGAATGACTTTTTAAGGAGTACTCTATAATGAATATCCATATAGAGTTACCATTGAAATGCTGATTTGGTGACAAAATTGCACGTTCAGAAATTTGGCCACGTGTGTGCCACAACGATAATTTGCGGGAAAATTTTCGATATTTGGTTGAAGCACATAACTTATAAAGAAATAGAATCTAATTCCGTAATTTGAGAGTTGACAATTGAGCTCATCGAAGATTAAATATCCAACTTTGGTATATGTAGTGACTCTACTTTAAATTCTTCATTTCAACTTAGAATCGCAATTTGAGCGATAACTTTACTTTGACTTATCCAGATTTTATGGTGCAGTGATTACGTGGAATGTAATC
This sequence comes from Eucalyptus pauciflora, assembly GCA_007663325.1. Classification (NCBI taxonomy): domain Eukaryota; kingdom Viridiplantae; phylum Streptophyta; class Magnoliopsida; order Myrtales; family Myrtaceae; genus Eucalyptus; species Eucalyptus pauciflora. The sequence goes on from VMYD01000165.1 coordinate 25,642, forward strand.
AAATTTAACCAAAGTAGGCTTTGTAAATAACTTATTTTATTTTGGCTATGCTTTCTCTTCGGTATAACTATTGATTTGTTAATTTCAATTATTTCATTAGGTGAGCATAATAATTGTTTAATAGGCCTATATCTTCTTCTTTTTTGTACTTTTTTAATAATTTGTTTGATTGATCCAACTCTTGCTTTCTAGGGAATGGTGTGAATTGAAACTTGCTTTCTGTTTATAGTGCCATGTGGCAACTTGAAAGGCACAGCATGGGAACTTCCAAAGTACTATACACAGAAAATTGATGCCAAGTATTTAAATGCAACGGTTTTATGTTATATTTCATATTTTGACTTAACGTTAATCACGTACCTCTTGATCGAAAAGGACAATAGAGTGTGATTTGACATGGTCCTGACTTCGAGTGTCTTGTGAACCTGCCAATGATTTTTCATTAGGTGAAAAAAAGTGTCACCATTTGTATTGTAGGAATGAATCTGTCTACACGAAGATCTTCAATGATGAAAACAATAAATCAATCTTACACTTTCTGCGACAAAAGCATGTCAAACTTTCCAAACTTCGCAACCTTATATTGGTTAACATTGGGAATACTAGAGTTTCTATCGTTTCTATTCCCAACTCTTCGTCCTCCATAATAATTGCCTCCATCTTCTTGCAAGACCATACCTCTAGTTCTCCCAATTGAGTGAGAGATTGAACCATGGATGGGAAAAATAGAAACTCGAGTTTGTGACAGCCAAACACCTCTAGCTTCTTTAAATTATGGAATCTTACTATTCCACATGGATTCTTGTTCCATATGCGCCTCAAACTCAACAAATAGAATAAATCGAATTTAGTTAGCTCAGAAAAGGTCTCAACATTTCCATTGGTGCTTGGTCCATCAAGGTCAAAAATTTCTTGCACCGAAACACATTCTCGTATACTTAAGGTGTGTAACTTGTGTAGCTTTACTAGGGACAAGAAGTCGATAACCTTTGAGAGAGATGTGCACCCCAAAACCTCTAGAGTTTGGAGATTGCTTAGTCCTAGTGGAGATTCATCACTCCATAAATCTTTCAGATTGGGAAGTCCAGACATAATCAAGGACTCCAAGGATGGGATTGAAACCTAGAAGATAGATCCATCAACGTTAGGATTTATAATAACAAAAGACAGGCCAAAAATATCCGTGCTAGTGCAATCATTGACAAAAATCTTTGATAAACAAAATCTACTTTACAATCTAAAAGGGCAGTTTACGACCCCAAAAGACAACCAATGGGCTTTACTTGTTATTTACAATATAACAGGGGATGTTAATACGATTAGATTTGGTTTGCAATTTACTAACAATAAGTGGAATTACGGTCATCGAGAATTTTTCTCTCATTCAGTTTACCATGGACAACGAAAACTAATGACCTGATAAAGCAAAAAGTACTTTCAAGACAAATTACTTCCTATAAGGTGAACTACCCCCTTAAGGGTATCTAACTGCTTTCAAGATACATTGCTCATTTTATAGGATTATTACTAGAAAGTAATTTAGTATCTCGCAAGTGGATATTACTGCCATGAAAAAAAGTAAAGAACTGTAGAATGATTGTGATTACGAAAGGCATAGACAACTTATTATCAAAGGAAAATCACTCATTCCAACAAGTGATTGACTATCTCAGTAAGGCAAGATTGCAATCACGAGAAGTAAATTACTGTGCTATAAGACCTTACTAACGGAAGGTATATTTAATTTACTACCTAAATAAGGAAATTTAGCAATTGAACAAATAATTTATTAATTCACGGGGAAAGTTACTATCATAGAATTCTAATTACTGCAAATAACTTCCTCCTGATAAGCTTAAACCCACCTACTTAGGCTTGCTTGGGCTTGCCCAGACCCAATTAGCTTATACATGAAATTTTATAACTTTATCCAATATTATCCGATAAGATATCGTATCTTCTCACATATGGTAATAATTAATACTTCATTACGGCTACGTGCTTCCTTCTATCATTGATGTTAACTTCCAGGGGCATGGATCATCTCCTACGATCCTTACAACCATTGTCTGCAGATCGCGCAAATAGTCACGTGGCACATTGTGTTCTTTGCTTTGATCTTTTAACACAAATTCGTGTTCTCTCTCTCCCTCATCGATTTCTCTTTCTTTTTTTCCTTTTTTCCAAACTCGTGTTCTCTCTCTCTCTAAACCTCAGGAAGACGCGGCCACGGCTACTACTAGAGTCGGATTCATTGGCCGCGCCCACGCTCGCTATGGCAATTGCAGGGAAAGAGAATTTGCACCACTTCGCAAGGGAGATGAATGAGCCCGAGGGTCGAATCCATGAGCTGTTAGTGGCGACATCGATGGAATTGATTGGTGGCTGGTCACCTTGTTGGCGGATGAGTGTTGAGACGGCGGAGGCAAGAGATCTGGTTCTCAACCCTTCAACGCGTGGTGAGAAGGAGAGAAAGAAGATGTAGGCCCTCTCATGATGTTGAACAACTTCTTGATGGGGAGAGAGAGAGGGAGACAGAGGAGAGAGAGAGAGAAGATGATACGGTACAGCCATTCATGCGGGTCGTGGAAAATGGGTGTATAGTACGCTGGAAACAATCCATACTCAAATTTCTTTTCATGCTTCGTGACTCTTCGATGGCATCACTAAGTACCCAACATTGCTGTAATTTTCCTCAGTAGGCCGTAACTTCTAATTACAATTATTAGTAACTATACCTCTAACCATAATGTGCCTAAAGTCATCCAACTCTCGATTGGATCTCTATCCTATGGTTTAACTATAGAGATCGTAACATAGAATACTACCACTTAGTAAGTACCTATAACAAAGCAAGTTAACTCAAATTGTCATAAAGTTATCGCATTTAGTAATTAACTGAAGCATTGTAAATTTCCTACAAGTCCTTGTTAAAGACAGTAATCTATCTTAGGGAGAGCACATCACCTCTAAGTTCTTGTAAGTATGAAGTTTCTAGAGATCTCAACTTTCCATGAGAAATAATAAACAACTTGAGATTATCGTGAACTTCTTTCTTCCTATCGTTACTAAAGTAAATTGGACATTCTTTTAAGGTCTATCAGCTTATCTAACCTGTCCTATTAATTGTCCTTGTTATCGTAATTTTCTTAAGGTTGAGTCTAAATCCACAACCAAGATGTCTAAAACCACAACTTTTTAGGTGAAGGGACGCAGTTGTCCCTTATTACAATGGGAAGCTTTATTTTTCTCGTCTTTTTTTTTTTTTTTTTTTTTTTTTTTTTGTGAAGAGCAACTCCTTTTTCAAAAGTTAACTGCTTTAACTTAAGAAAATCCTGCGTCTGCAAAGCTACTGGCAATCTCTCATCTACCTTGCCACCGCCCGTCGCTCCCATCTTTACAGCTAGTTTAATTTCTCTGTGTTTCGTTCATTGGACTACCGTCATCCCCGGCAAGCCAACCTTCAACTCCCACGCTCATCGGCTGCCACCTCTTTACTATGTTGGAGAGTTTTGTTACAGTTAAAAAGAGGCATGTCATTATAATCCCACGTATATTTGCAGATCTAGATTGTAAGCAAAAATATAAGAATGAAGTATTTACGCGAGAGTAATTTTTCAATCAAGATTTAGAACCCTAGAAAGTTAAAAGCCTCACGACCTCTTTGCCACCAATCTAGTTCCTCCATTGTCTTTGAAAGCAAGCTCTCTCCATGTGAAGATAGTCAGGCACACTACTTTGTCGGACCCACAACTTAATTTCCACGACTATTTCTTTATTGAGAGGGAAACTAACGTATTGCCTTAGTCTTGGGCCCCACCATCAATATCGGTGACGACCGCTGCCGATTATTAAAGGGCAATCTTCTCAGTCAACTGAATGGCTCATTTAGCAGCAATTTTTGCTGTACAAGATAGTTGGCCCTTTCTTTATGAAAGGGCAATCCTTACTTTACTAATTTCTCTTTCTTGTCAGGAAATTATCTCAAGACAGTTCTCTAAGTCAGATTCCTGGGTGATAAAGGTTTATTATACAGAATTATTAATTATTCATATTATGAATGTTACGGCCTACTATATCTCGATTGCTATTTCATATGCTCGAGTCTCAACTAAATCAAGATTTTGCAATAAGCTCCGAGCATTCGTCTACAAATTGTTTCATTTTAAAATTTCAACAAATTGGAAGCATGCTTTTGACCATAATAAAGGAACGAAGCACATGAAGTTGTTTAGAAATGAGCAAACAACTTGATTAAGAGAATTAATTAATAAAATTAAACCCAAGCTTTTATCTAGACAAAGCAAGAAAATGTTAAAATTGATCTTTTACCGCTTCGCATAAAATTTTTGAGTTATTTTTCAGTAAATTATGATAATCAAGTCTGCACTCAATTATGGACCATATATATTTACATTATCCCTTTATTTAGGTCAGAGTCATACTTAATTTCATGAAAAAAAAAAAGAATGGTATGATTTCTGGGGATGAAATCTATCATCGACATTAAAATTATAATTTGATTTGCATGTATTGCGAAATGTCGGGAACTTAGCCAAGATAAAATATTTAGGACTCAAACGACTCACGACTAAAATGTTACGACTCCTATGACACTTTCCCCACAAGCATATCTATATCTTTCTTTTATGTTGACTACATCAGTACATATAATTAAACATAATGCCATGTAGCAATCTTAGAGCTATAGATGAAAATATGGCATTTCTGGAAAATATTTTCCAGAATTATTTTCTAGAAAAATAGTAATATTTTTCAATGTTAGGCTGAAACCTAAAAATGAACTAAAAATTACTTTTTGAAATTTTGTATGGAAAATCTGATTTGATTTTCCTCCGTGCACTTCTTTTAATGATTTTCTATTATAGTTTCTCTTCTTTTTTATTTTAAAAAATGAAATTTAATTTTTTTATATCGTTTCTTTCTTTTTCCTTCTTCTTTGGCCAATCACCAGCCATAGCAGTGGCCAACAACTAACCACAAGCAAGCTTGCCTCTTGCCTTTAGCCGATTGTCGGTCGTCCTTGTGGCCAGCCAAGGAAAAAGAAAAAAGAAAAAAGACTAAAAATTAAAAATACATCAAAAAATTTAAAAGTAATAATAATAATTAAAAATTTGAATTTCTTTAAAAAATTTTTTATAGGAACAAATGTTTCATTAAAAAAGGACCCAAGCTTGAACGCCGAGGACTCATGCACGGCCTTTATGAACCAAGGTCTAACTGTCGAGGACCAAAGCTCGAGCATTGGGGACCCAAGCATGACATTTATAAAGCCAGGCTCAAGTGTTGGGGCATCAGGCTCAACCTTGCTGGATTTGAGCATGGGTGCTAGGGCGCCAAGGTCCCAAGCTCGACTTCGTGGACCCGAGCCTGGGCACTGGGAGACCTAATCTTGAACGCCAAGGACCCAAGATCGGCATTTAGGTTTCTGTGCCTAAGTGTAAAGTTTCAAATCTAAGCTCTAATACCTAGTTAGATTTTGGAAAATGTTTTCTAGTTTTTCAAAGAAGAAATCATTTTCTTAAATTGAAGCACAAGTTTTCTGTTGAATAAGAAAATATTTTTCGTTAACGCATTTTTCTAAGTAAACCAAACATCATAAAATAAGAAAAATATTTTTATATATATATATTTTCAAAATAAAAGGAGCTTTCTAACTTTTTTTCCATTATGCATGTTTCGGCAATATTACAACTCCTCTCTCAACAAGCCACCCGTTATTTATTGCCCATCCCCTTGTCTCTTTCTTCATTATTTCACTATTTAATTGCAACACTCATATTTTTTTCCTCGTTCTTCAATGATGCTAATTACATCAATATAGTAATAAATCTTTTCAAGAAAATAAAAATTAAAGAGAAATTACACACAACCCCCTATGAACTTGTACACCTGTACTCCTAAACTTCTAATTATCACATATATTACTTCAACTTTTATATTATTGCAGATGTCAAACCTTCATGTATTTTACTATTTGCATGTACTTTTTTTTAACTGAAAAGTCGCAATTCTTCTGTATTTATTTTAGTCAAATCATCCTTTGGCCTTTGCCTTTGAATGCGTTAAAATAAAATAAATTTTCCAAAACAAACACACACAAAATGAGGATAAAAAACGCAATCATCTCAAAAAAGAAGAGAAACGGAAGATGGCTTTATCTAATTAGAAGGAGGCACGAATGGATAAAAGAAAATAGGAAGAAAATGAACTGAATTCAACAAAAGAATATGCATCATAATCAATGTGACATCTAATTAACAAATGAAGGAAAGATTAATAAAATACTACATTCTTTTGATAAAAAGTTACCTGTTGTCCATTGAAGAATACAGCTTGACTACCAACTTGGTCGTTTGATGTACCGCCCGAAGGAGCTGTTTTGGTGGTGAAAAAGTTCTTAATACTTGGCAAGTCACGCAATTCCAATACATGCAAATTATGCAACTCAACTTTCCCACAATCATCAACTTCTACAATCTCCCGCATTAAGTTGCAATTGACAACTCTGATCTCTACTAACTGTGGAAGTTCTCTTAGTAATGAAAGAGGAAACAAAACCTCCATCTTGTGACACCCTACAACTCGTACTACTTTTAATGTACCAAAGGGCTTGGAGGAGATACCGTGGCATATTTTCTCCAGGCTGATGAGATTCTCGAGAAATAATGACTCCAACGTCTTAAAAGCAGTTTGGGAATGCCATCCGAGGATGTAACGGGCGAAGGGATTATTCTCGATGTGTAGATGCTTTAATGTTGGAAAATCTTCTAGGAATAACTCGGAAATACTTTGCTCAACTCCATTCAGCCCATCCAAATATAGATCATCGCTTCTGCCTAAGGTGGTTCGTACACATCCTTTCTGAAGAATGTCATTCATTGTATCCAACTTGAGCTTCAACGCCTTCGACCCTTTGAACTCGCTTGACCAACCCCTCGCATTACCTATTTGGATTCTATACTTGGTTAATTTCTCAACATTTAGATCCTCTGGCAAGGCACTTGGATCGGGAATGGATACATGCAAAGTGTATAGATTTTTCATGTTATTCAACTCAATAAGACTGGCATTAGTTGGTGGAGTTTGCTTCCCAACATTCCATTCATCAAAACTGTTCTCCATATATAACTCCTCCAATTTGATCAAGCTTCCAAGCACACCTGGTTTAATTACCTGAAGCTGTGAACAATGGTTCAAATCTAATAACCTTAACTCTGCTAGCTGCCCAATCTCTTTTGGCAATTGGTGAATTTTGGAGTTCACAAAGCTGAGAATTTGTAGCCCTTTTAAGTTGCCAAGACTAGCTACATCCTCTAATAGACAACTATCAAGACATAAAGTGTGTAAGTTCTCCATGAGTTGAAACGACGAAGGCGAATGAGTGAGATGTATCCCTTTAAGATTTAAGACTGCGAGTTTTCTCATAGAGTTGAAATATGAATTTGGAACAATAAGAGATTCATTGTTCGTGAACAACAAAAAGATTTGCAATTCGGGGCAATCTAATTCCTTAGGTAGCTCCTTCATGTCAATATAAGGAAAGCATATTGCCCTACAAGTTTTGAGCTGGTCCTTTGACCACTTTGTTACTGACTTATCTTTATCTTTTAACACAAGAAAAGGATGATCTCTTGAAGCAACTGAGGCAACAAAATCACGAACCAAGTCGTGTACCTTGATACTATAAGCATCTCCATCCTCTAACAAAAGGGAGGAGGCTTGAAGGGTATTGATCAATGATGTCAACCTATCTCTAGCGTCCTCCATGTTATCTTCTAGAAATAACCCCAAACCCACACCATACCTCACCAAGTTTTCAATAGAGGGTTTAGAGATGCCACAGACGACAATGAGTCGTAACAATGATTTCACATCATCGCCTTTTAAATGGTCATAACTCAATTGCAGCATCTTATTTATTTTCTCACCAATTCCCTCATTTTTGGACAACTCGAGTTGTTTCAAAACATTCTTCCATCCGGATAAATTAGCGTGTTTAAGAAGTTTTGCCATTTGGACAATTAGGAAAGGCAAACCTGCACATTTGTGGAGTGCTTCATCGACCAAGGGTTTGAACTCGAAATCGTGAACTTTGTCTCCCACATACCCCTCAAACAATCTTCTTGCCTCTTCCTCCTGCAACTCACCAAGGTGAAAGGGGTCGTCGCAACCCATTTCCGTTTGCAAGACATCTCGCTTTCTCGATGTCAACAATAATTTGCATCCTCTGACTTTGTTATCATGTCCGCAAGGAATGCCGACTGATTTCAAGTCGAGCGCCTCCCACAGGTTGTCCAGTATAACGAGGACCTTCTTTTTCTTCCTCTCCTCATCATTTTCATGTTTCATCTTCTCCTCATTTTCCAACCTGCTGCGAAGAAGATCCGCTCGCACGTTGACATACTCTTCGTTCTTTATGTCCAGGCCTAACGCATGCGCAATCTCTCCTTGAATCCTCTTGATATCTGGATTTTCCGACACCTCTGCCTTAGCGACCAGATTAAATGACTTGTCTTCCTTTATTCTCCTTTCAACATCTGCCAAAAGAGTGGACTTGCCGACGCCACCCATCCCGTGAACTCCAACCACGCTTTTGCTGTTATCGGCAAGAGCGGCCATGATATTCCGTATGATCGGATCTCTGGATTCGAAGACGCTATCATCCCTAAGCTTAATTGAAGTCGATGCAAAAGAAGTGGAAGCTGTCTTGGTGGTCCGCTGGCCGACATCTTTGCCTTCTCTCCTAGCCAGATTCGGAGCAGCTACATTTCCCGGAGCTGGATCACTAAAGGAGATGTCGTTCAATCCCTTGAATCCGTTGGATTTTTGAGTGAGCTGCGTAATGACCTCCATCTTGCCCTCAGCCTTCCTGCTGAATTGATAGCGACATTTGGGGTCGGGAAAAGTCCCGTAGCAGCACGTCTTGCTATCTTTTTCAAAATTGCCCAGCAGGTCTTGCGCCTCCTTCAATGCCTTCTCAGCACTTGCCTCCCACTCCGTGAACTCACTGTAGAAATTCCGAAGATTGTTTCTGGCCACTTCCGCAACAACGTGGACCCTCTCAGCCTCGTTCTCCAGATTCCGGACTTCCTTGTTAAGATCCAGGGCGTAACTCTTGGAGGACATCACGTATCCGAATTGACGCTTGATAGGAGTAACTACGCACTTCAAGACATCCCATGCGACAGGAATAGCAGAATCGATCGACATTTTCCTTTAGTTTTTTCTGAGAAAGAAAGAGGTAGAAACAGAGAGACGGGGGGAGAGAGAGAGAGAGAACGATAAAAGAAAAAAGGGCAGCAGAAAGTGAAGAAGAAGAGGAGGAAGAAGAATTATTGTGCGGAGGAGAAGAGAGAGCAAGACGCAGCAAGAATGATGAGAGACAAAGGCGGCGAAGATATTTGAGTACAGAAAAGGATGAGGAAACAATGGCTGAGATTCACTACTGGAGATCCAACGATTTAATATAAATGTCAGTTCGCTGTTGGTCGCCTCTATCAAGCCACCAATGTGGACTCGCAAACAATGGAGTAATGAAAATGGATGACCCCATTACATCGTTCCTTGACTTGATGCTGTCACCATCACAATGTTTAAGTCTCCATCCTTTCCTTCACTGGTAATGGACAAATATCTGATTAATGTTGCCCACTAGGTGAAAACATGTCTCGAATTTTCATGTATTATCTTCCTAACTTTCACAGGTTTCTTAACACAGAAAGCCCCTCAAATCAATCCTTCAAGAAAAAACAAAAAACTCAGTGCACAAGGAAAAATTGAAATTATTTAATTTTTTGTTTGCCAACCATAAATGTTAGAATAGAATTTGTCAAATTACTCCTCAGTCAATATATTTATTATGACTATTTGAAAAAGTTACGACTAATTTATGAAAGAAATGTGTTATGACTAATTAAAGTCACGAGGGATGTTCTTTTTGTAATTTTGTTGATAAAGATCTTTTGCATGATAACTACCTATTTTTATGAGGAATAAGGGAACATAATTAAAAAAAAAATTACCATATAGATTAAGCCTTTTTTTTTATAATCTAAAAGCACCGATGTTGAGGTTAAGCCCATAAAATATCCTATAAAGCCGGTTAAGCTCAAACCTTGGCCTATGTAGGTGACTCTAACCCAGGACAGCTAGCACGCAACTTGTGGAGAAACGAGCGATTCCCCACTTTCGAGCTGAATATCTGGCAATGCCTCAACCAAATACAACCAATCTTGGGTTAAGCAAGCATAATGTTTTATTGTAACGAGTGAGTGTATTTTGCATTATGTATCATTTCTTAAGAAAATGATAATGTCAACATAAAATTATCGTACTAGGGACATTCAATAATTGTACGATAGAAATGCTAAATAAGTATAATGTTGAAGTAATAGTATTATATGATAGATATTCATATTATTAACCTCGGAGATAGTTGAATGTCAGCTGGCTAAAATTCCATGCATTTATTGGTCTCACATGACAAACATGCCCATCGTAATTGGTAGGTTGGAAAGGTCAATTTACCCCCAATTCCGTAGATGCATTATGGCTGTTTGATAATATTTTGACTAAGTAAAAACAATTAAAGTCATGAGGCAAATATTCTTTGTAATTAGGTTGAGTATAAACTTTATCTAGTTAATAAGAAATCAATGCACATAAGAATATTATCGTGTATGAATAATCTATCTAGTCAAAAATGCATAACGTTAGCTTAAGTGGAGCCTAGGTGGCCACTTTTATCATTGGAGATTGTAGCAAATTCAATTCTTGGAATAAGGAGAAGTCCTTCTAAATTCTGTTATCTAGAATGCTAGGTGTCAATCCTAGACGCAGCCCTTAGGGAGGAAACTATTATTATATAATTTTAAATATAGATTCTCACATTGATTTTTGTAGGAGAAGTTAGTGCATAAATATTCTTTGTATAAAAATATACATTTATCAAAAAGAAAAATTACACCCAACAAAAACAATGATAACATAAACAAATTCAGAGTCCTCTCCCACAGAGACTGTTATTTATATAGTTATATCGATCTAGATCTTCACATTGATTTTCTGTGTGAAGTTAGTACATAATTTTGTGTCAAAAAGTTTAAATTCTCAAAAAGAAAATTTACACCCAACAAACACAATAATAAACATAATTAAATTGAGACTCCCTTCCCACACACAGAGATAGTGGAGGTGAAAATGGAAAACAAAAGAGGTTGAATTCAGCATTTTACTCTTTGTGGTCTTTTAAGGAAATATTACATAGGGACAAATTTGAAACAAGCGCAACAAAGTATCACGCATAAAATTTAATCGTGAAATTTTTTATATTTTAAGAGAGGCTTCCATCGTTAACTGATTTAGCCATAAAATTAGATGTTTGCCGTTGAAAAGCAATCCGCACCTATCAATTTTTTTTATATAATGATGATATTGCGTATTACTCTTAATAAAAGCTACTTTTACCTGGCGCATGTATCTATTATATGGATAAATGACTTTCATATATGGTAATATATTCAAAGGTTGTAAAAACATTCATTAATAGCAAAAACATGTTATTTTTAGTGATATTTCCTTTTTATCAATGCAGTATCAACAAAAATCAGTCAATCCAACCAAATAGTGATTAACCAAAAGAACGGCCAAAAAAAAAAAATCAATTTAGAATAAAAACATATTTCGGGGCGGTTTTAATGGTCAAACCAATGAAGGTAGGTTGGGTCTAAATTCCAATTCTCGACAATCAAAATTCAAGAGAAGAATACAACTGAAATTCAAAAAGGTTTAGTGAGGTGTGTATCAGCTGGGGCGAGTCCAATAGTTATGGCCTTCGACGTCAGAAATTCCGACTTTAACCACGTCTCCCAAGATCTGTCTCTATAGCACTTTATGGTCCAAGTAAGCAACATCTATTTACTCTTTCAAGCTCCACGCAGCGTCATCACCTGTTCCCGTACAGTGCAAACGAGGCCCCCTCTCCGGAACTCGCATGGAGTGATTTTCTGGACAGCCGCCCTTTTCGCAAAATAAAAAGATTTCATTTTTATTGACTCTATCTCGCTCTCTCCACCTCTCCCTCTCTTTATATGAGGGAATTGCTGCTTTTCTTGAATCGTCTCTTCGCTGGGTCAAAAGTTTGGCAATGGCAAGTGAAGATGGACTCACTGATACGTGAGTACAACGTCTGTTATATTTTAACTAGGGACGTAGAAAGAAATATGTGATTGTTCTTTACCCTTGAGCATTAATTTTTCTTTTTCTGCTAAGCCAGACATTGGCCCATGATGGGTCGATAATTTTCAGATTCTGTGATAGAAACACAACTTTTTGCTTGAAAATTTATTGTCAGCTGCTGAGATTTAATACCAGTGATCCAACAATTTAGAGCCTTAGCAAAGACCCAAACTACGAGGAAGAAAGAGGAGATGGTATCCATTTTTTCATTCTTACCCTTCGCTAACTAGTCCTAATCCATCCTTTCCTCCACCGTTAATGGATAAACATTGATGAGGTACTAGTCCTTGACCCGCTCCTTGTGCTGGTCAATGAAATCATGTTTAAATTATAGAAGTAACATTATAATTAAGCTAATTGTTAGATTAGAATGTCAATTGTAATTGTTACATTAGACATAACTTCTTCAACTAGGATTGTTAGATCAGAACTACTAAGGAAATTAAACTTTTTCCGTTCTTTATTAATATTTTAAACTAGATTGATTTATTGGATACTACTACTCTGTACATGGTAAAATTAATATGGCAAATGATTATGAGCTAAAACTGACATTGCTTCATGGTCCCTTATTCTAATTCTAGTTATCACAAATGCTTGAGTTTGTTTGGAGCCGTTTACTTCTAACATTTATTATCCAAACAGTGCAGTTATCACAAATTGATATTTAAAGCTTTCATAACTATATAATTATGACAAGTAGAGTTATATATTTTTTCATAATTTATAAAACCTAATTATATTCATTTTCAATTTTTTTGAGGGAAAGCAAAACGCATGGAAAAGGTACTTAACAAGTGAAAACAAATAGAACTAGTTAACTATAGAAGTCGACTTAGATTAAAAAAAAAAATTATAGAAGTTGACAAAAGTGACGATGGAACATCATGTGGAATCTTTTCGGGAACACTCTCTCATATTCCTAGTTCTTGACAATCATTTTGAAGAACGCTATCAAGATGAATATAGATCGAAAAAAAAATGACAAAGAAGAGATTTGGACATTAAAGAAATCTGGCTGAAAGTGGTATTTCACAAATTACAAGGGCGTTTCCCATCTGGGCCGCATCGTGCTACTTCCCACAATTTCATTGGCTAAAATTTGTGAATCGCTGGCTCAATAATTAATACGTGCAAGTTTCTCAAAAAATCATTTCTTAATCCAACATAGCACAATATAGTTTGATAAATGATTTAAGTCGATAAGGATCTCTAAAAACATAGCCTTAACTGGTAAATTAGAATGTCAAGTTACTTCTTAATCCGTATATATATTATGGCTATTTGAAAAGGTTATGACTAATTTCTTACAACGAAAATGTCATCACTAATTAAAGTAATGAGCATGTTCACTTTCTAATTAAGTTGATAAGGATCTTTTGCATAACTACGTAGTTTATGGTAATGAGTGCACATAAAAAAACTTCCATATAAAGTTACCTTCTTCTTTTTCCCCCCTATAAACTAAGGACACGAGCATGGACATCCATATATCTAGAAGCCCATGAAATGTCTTATAAGTCCCAAGAACCAGTTAATCTCAAACTTTTGGCTTGTATAGGTGGCTCTATATCAAAAAAGTTTGTGCGTAATTTATGGGACTCAAGCGAGCAATAAAATCATATTAAAATTATAGATATAGATTATAATTAATCTAATTGAAAAAAAAAATTGAATCCAGATTGAATAGTTCTAAAACGTAACATGACCTCGTCATTGATTCATATATTCAGAAACAGTTTTCAATGATATTCTATTTATTGACATATTTATTAGACTTGGGCTAACTTGGACCGTTATATATTCTTATTGATCAAGCACTACCCATTCTAATAATGAGATGCCCTTACCTAAGATTGCTATTTAAATGAGTCAATCTCATCCATTGTGATAAAAAGATGACAAACCTACAGAACAGGACGACCCATCCCTGGTTAAAGCCTCTCCGAATAAAACAACAGAACCGAAATCACAATTAAAACTCACAGTAACACCCGGCAAACGTGCCGAGAAGAACAGCTTTCCATCGAAATTAAGACTCCTAGGTTGTCCTCATTCTAATCCAACAAGGACAAAAACAAAACGAGGCAAAAGCAGCAAAGAACCAGTCTCTTGTTTTCTCACCACAATGAAGAGATTCTTCATTTCTTTTTCAAATTCCCCGACACGACACCTTTAACTATTTAATGTAAAGATCATGACTAGTAATCCAATCAGGGTATACTTACTTGATCTGACGAATCGAAAAGTATGTTGCCGCAAGCTTTACATCAAACCTTTTCTTTCTTATTCTTTCTTTTCTTCTTGTTTTGTTTTGTTTGAAAGGGCCTTGATCGGATGCTACTGTCGGACCACCTTCTTGACCTGAGGCTGCGGCATCTCCACTATACCTAGAATTCAATTATGATTGCTAGCGCCTCCAATGTCGTGGTCACGTTAACTATTGATGTCCCCTTGGTGAAGTTTTTTTTCCAACCATATTTTGTTTATAATATAATTCAATAGACTACTAAAGCAATACTAATTAACAACATGCATTAGGAAAGGATGTTAGCTAGCAATTTCTTTCATCCTGGAGGACTTTCAAAAGGATAGATTTATCTCTAGTTCTTCGACCTCAAATCATTACCATCTTGGTCATTGCCCTCCAATTTATCCTCTCATTCCACTTAAGCAATTTCATATCTTGGTTGTTCAAAGATGTACATGTGCAGACTATTTTGGGTGGATTCATCAAGCAACATATTCATGAAAAGTAAAGAGCAAATCCTATGTATTTCGACAGTTAAAGCGGCTATGTCTTTGTCCCTGGTTGGCATGCATTTGTGAGAAAAACTCATTAGCGCGTTTGAAGAGCCTGTGTGTTCGATGTAATTGATAGGGATGATATTGTGTTCAAAGTCTCCATTTTAAGGGGTACCAGCAGGACTTGATTTATACTGTTTGAAATGAGTATTTTTGGGTTTACAACAATGCCTCCCTTATTTGGTTGTGCCGCATCACTGACAAGTGCATTTTCTTTTGGTTGTTATTTTGAAATATACTGAAAAGTGGTTTAATGTGTCAATTGGTAAAATTGATTTGTACGGGAATTCTAGTTAATTCATGTCTTCTGATATGAAGACCACTTATAATATGTTCGATCAAAATTCTGGTTTTCATGATAATCATAATGATTCGGCAAGTCATGATTTTGATTTCCTTGATAATCATAATTTTCAATCTAGTCATAATTTCAATCTAATTGACAAGCATTAATTAAGTTTCTATTTTTTTATCCATCGCTAATGGACAAATGTTGAATCACTGACCGTGTTATTATTTATATGTTGAATAACAAATTTTGGAATGTCAATTCGTTAATCTGTATATTTATTATGAATATTTGAAAAGGTTAAGACTAATTTTTAATAAAGAAATGTTATTAGTAATTAAAGTCAAGGGGGGAAGTTCCCTTTGTAATTGAATTGATAAGGGCTTTTTGCATAATAACTACGTGCATATTATAATAGTTACTTTATAAAATTAGGGTTCTTCTAAAGTAAGCGTATATATATTTATAATCTATGGCGTTGGTGTGAATACCAGCTAACTAGAAGCCTATGAAACATGTTCTAAGCTCCACGAATCTGTTAAGCTCAAGCACTTGGTTTGCGCAGATGGCTCAAATTAACAGCGACTTTACACACAGTTTGTGGGATTTCAATAGGCAACCTTTAGTTCCTGCGCTGAAAATCCTCAACTCCCCAAGTAACTGCATCAATCTTAGCGTTAAGTAAGCATAATTTGTCATTTCAAAGAATAAGTGTTTTTGCACTCTGTATCACTTTGAAGTTGACAATGTTAACATAAAATTATCATATTATTGATGTTAAATAATTGCAAGATAGAGATGTTAAGTAAGCATAATCGTTTTTATCTTAAAGAAAAAAGTGTATTGTCACATTCTCTAGAATTTCTTTAGAAAAAAAATCTCTAGTTTTTCTTTTGAACAAAATCTCTAGGTAAATAGTATGATTTTGCTTCCTTTTATGATGATTTGTATATGATTGATGTGGATGGAACCCCATTGCAATGTTTTTAAAAAGAGCCAATCACGTACTTGCTATATCTTAATGATGCAGATACATACAAACATAATTTAAAAGATATAAATGTAGGCAGATATTAGATTACTTATTTCATTTGTAATGGGTTAGGGAAAGGAGAAAGAGATTTGGAGAAAATTATTTGACGCGGGCAAGTGATAAGGTTACGTTGCCTTCTCATGCTTTTGAATGATTCAATACTTATGTCTCGTGGGATTTCTTCGCTGATTGAGACACCGTCTGATGGCTTACTTAAATATGAGATTCTATAGTAGGATTTTATTTATTTTCATCCTTATCAACCCTCTAATATAGACATGATTAATATGCAAACTTAACTGAAAATAATGTGTCTCGTTGATTTTGTCTTTTGTAACCTAACTGATAAGTCTGGGATGCTTCATTCTAGGAAGGAATCATATGTTCCTTGTGATGAAAATTCGAAAAGCGTTGTGGAGAAGATAGAGCTTGAAGTAATTTCTTCCCAACCACTTTAGTAATCTACTGATAATATTGAGTTTGAAGAATCTGAAGAAAAACAATATTTATATTGCCCCCAAACCCTAACATTGGCCCGGGCCTATAAAAAATCTAAGACACACTCAACAAATCTCCACTTTAGCTTAAATTTTTTAGTGCAGATGGAACTAAATAGATATATTAATATGCTCGGAAATGGGCTTGAATAATTTATTCGCAGCCAATTTAGTTGTCTATTGATAATATTGAGTTTAAAGAACCTAAGAATAAGAATATTCCATTGCCAAAGATAGACCAAGGAGGATAGTGAAGCCTCCACAGAAGTATGGGTTTTCAAATTTTATTACTTATGCTTTTTCAGTTTTAATTTCATTATAATTTTCACATCAGTCATAATACTAACGTTAGGTAAGGTCTTAGCTAAATACTAGTCAATTCCTTGGGAAGCTGGAAACTTTGAAGAAGTGTGCTTCAAGTCGTCACTAGACAAAAGAAAAAGAAAAAGATTGCTATCATTTGTCTAATCACAACTTTTAGCTAGAATATATGATTATCAATGGTCAAGATTTAGTAATAGCCATCCGACTATTAGGAACTTAAAAAAAAAAATTCCGAACTACAAAGAAAAAGAAAATATAGATATGGACTATAGAGCTCAGTAATCTAATCATAGTTAAGGTCTTAACTAAACAGCAATCTATTCCTTGAGAAGCTAAAAACTTGGCACACTCCTGTAAGTCGTCACTAGCCAATAAAAACATTTATATAAAGAGACCGTTGTCGTTCACCTTTATCGAGACAACGATGATGACTTGTAAGCAATTGATAGAAAACGATGGCATTCTGCATTTTATTGACCAGTCACCATCACCAATACTTTGGTCTCCGTCCTTTCCTGTCCCGCTAATGGACAAACACTGGCTAGGTCTCCATCCTTTCCTCCACCACTAAAGGACAAACATTGATCATGTCTCCGTGTTATTGATTTATAAATGGCATAGCAATTTTGGATAAAGTTCCACTTATTGACATATTAGATTTGGACTAACTCAGGTCTTCATATCTAATGAAAAAAAAATATTACAAATATCATAATTTTCATATACCGCTCATTAGAGTACCATAACTTTTTTTTTAATTACTTAAACATTATAATTTATATACAACATTCACTTCAACGTCATTACTCTTTTTTTTTTTTTTTTCTGATTACTTAAGTGTTATATAACTTTATTATCGATCACTTGAATATCATAATTTTTTAAATTGTTCACCATAAGTATCATGTCACATTGAATTTCTATTACTTAGGTGAACGTTTTTAAAAACTTATGATATTTAAGTGATCAATTGAAATTTATAGCATTCAAGCAAATGATTTTTTTAGAAATTATGGCATTCAAGCATTTGGAAAAAAAGTTATAGTATTTAAATGAGTGCCATACGTAAGTTATGATATTTGTAGTGTCCTTATCTCTTTATCTAATTAATGTTGACCCTTAGTTGAAAATAAGTCTCGACTTTTATGTATCATCTTTCAAATATTCACAAATTTGTTGATAAGAAGCCCCTCAAATCATCCCTCAAGTGAATAAAAGAACTCAATTCATAAGGAAAAATTGAAGTTGTCTAATTTTTTTGCTAACTATAATTTTTAGATTAGAATGTCAAATTACTCCTAAATTTGTATATTTTTTTTATGACTAATTTATAACAGAAAAAAGTTTTGACTAATTAAAGTCATGGAAGGATGTTTTCTTTCAAATTAAATCGATATAGACCTTTTGCATAACAACTACCGAGTTTATGAGGAATAAAAGTTTACCATATAAAGTTTTCATTCTCTTAGGGAAAATGTATTTATAGTATAGGAGTACATAAATGTAGGCCCTTGTACCTAGATGCTCATGAAATATCTTGCAAACCCCATAAACCAATCAATCTCATGCCATTAGCCCGTGTTGGTGGCTCTAAACACATGGAGCATCGTGGAATTCGAACGGCGATCTTTAGTTCCAAAGTTGGAAATTGTTCAATATCCTAACCAATAGAGCCGCTACTTGGGATAAGTAAGCATAACTTTTTATTGTAAAAATAAGTATATTTTCCATCATTTATCATTCTTTAAGAAAATAACAATGTTAACCTATAGTTATCATGTTATTGATATTCAATAATTACAAGATAGATATGTTAAGCGAGTTTCAATTTTTTATATTACAAAACAAGTGTATTATGCATTCTACACATTTTCTCAAGAGAAGATAGCCTCTAGTTATTTATTTATTTATTTTTGGTCTATTTTATTTTATTCCTACTCTAACACTCAATCTTAGACTTTTGTCCTACTTTTTTGCAGGACGTGGGAATTGAAACCCATATCTGAAACTAAATCACTCACATCTCAACCCCTTTAAGAATGTGAGAATCCGAACGCCTATCTCCCACTTCCGATATGGGAAGGATGGCCACTAGGGCAAAAGATAGTCTAGTTAAATGGTATGGTTTTGCTTTTTTTGGTGATTGATTGGCATATAATTGACGCAAGTGGGAACTCCACTGCAATGTTTTTAAATAGAGCCAATGACATATAATTGATGGTAAGGTGCGGATGCACACAAATATGAGATGACGGACATCAATGCAAGCAAATATTTGATTACTCGTGTCATTTGTTATAGGTTAGAGAAAAGTACAAAGAGACAAAGGACAAAATTATCATAGTAATCAATAATATTACATGTTCTTCTCACGCTTTGGCATGATTCAAATTTCACATCTCATTGGATTTCTTTATTAATTGAGACATCATGATGGCTTACTTAACAAATGAGATTTATTTTAAATAGGATTTTATTTATTTCCATCGTTATCAAGCCTTTGATTGGTGGTTTAAAAATGTCGACATGATCCATATGCAAGTTTAAATAAAAATAAAGTGCATGTTTGATTTTCCTGTTTGCAACCTAACCTTAGTTAAGGGCTTAACTAAATGCCAGTCAATTTCTTTGGCGACCGAATTGGTAGGAGACTGCTTCAAGTCTTTCACTTGGCAAAAGGAAAATTAAAGAAAGACCATTGTCGGTCATAGCGGGCCCCGGCGGGAGGCCCGCACGATGAGCTATTAGCTCAGTGGTAGAGCACGCCCGATCAAGACAACAATGTGGACCAAAGTCTAGGTCTCCATCTTTTCCTCCGCTATTGATGAAGAAACACTGATTATGGCTAATAGACAAACATTGATTAGGTACTGGTCCTAATCAATGTTTGTTAGGTTAGAGTGTCAATTATGATTGCTAGGTTAGACGTAACTTGTGCTGTTAGCACATTGATTATGGCTAAAGAAAGACCGTTCCTTTTGCTGGTCCATGAAATCACATTGAAAGCATAAAAGTAACATCACAATTAAGGTAATTACTAGATTAGAATGTCAATAATGATTTTAGCTTTGACGTAACTTCAATTATAATAGTTAGATTAGAACTTCTAAGGAATGTATCATTTGCCACCCTTTATTAACATTTTAAACTAGTTTACTCTCTTAAATACTAGTACTCTTTACGTGACAAAATTAATATGGAAAATGATTATGACCCATGACTACACCATTTTGTGGTCTCTCATTCTGAATGTTGTTACCCTTTTTTTTCATATGCTTGGGATTATTAGATTCTTTTACTTTTAACATTTATTTTTTCAGAAATTGCAGTTATCAAGAATTGATTTCTAAACTTTCAAAATATATATTTATTGGCAAAGTAGAGCCATATGATTTTGCATAAATTATAAACCTAATTCTTTTTCATATTTAATATTTTTTAGGGAAAGCAAAAGGCAGAAAAAAGGTACTTAATAAAAGTATAAGAAAATGGATCTATAAATCGACAAAGTGATGATGGAACATCGTGTGGAATCAAGAAAAATGTCAAAAAAGTCCCAAGTTTATTGCATATTGATGCCAATTTATTCCTAAAATTTTTTGCATATTGCAAATTCAATCATTCTAGCTAATTTTGATCGGATATTACTGATGTGGATGCTGGTTGGCTCACTTGGTATCACGTGGACAATTTTTATAACATTTTAATATTTTTCGAATGATTTATTTATTTTCCTTCTTTTCTTTTTTTCTTTTTCCTTTTTTTAGTTTTTTTTTCCTTCCTTCTTCCTCCAACTGGTCGTCGGACCTAGTTGGCCTTTGGCAATCTTTGCCAAGGGCTAGGCGAGGCTTGACCCTCACCAGATCCAGCAAGAGCGAGTTTTGCCAGCCCAGCACAAGGCCACCCTTGTGGTTTTTCGTGAGGGCAAGCCTCACCAGTAGTGGGTGAGGCTAGCAAGAGGCTAGCAAGGGACCTCTAGCCGATTGTCAAGGTTTGGCAATTGGTTGGAGAAAGAGGAAGGAAAAAAAAGAAAAATAATTGAATTGGCACTAAGTTAAAAAAAAATATTAAAAAATAAATAATTTAATTAATATCAAAATATTATTAAAACAATTTCACGTTGGTGCCGATCATGCTATGTAGGCCAACTAGTGTCCACAGTAATAATATATGCCCAAAATTAGCCAAAAGAACTTAATTGGCACTAAGTTAAAAAAAATTAAGAACTGAATTAGCATTAATAAAATAAAATTTATGACTAAATTAATATTGATACAATAGGTTTAGAACTCTTCTAACACTTTTTCTTGTATAGAGTCTGTTCGTAATCACTCTTGTATATTCCTATTTCTTGAGTCATGACCATCATTTTGAAGAAGTTGCCAATCTTATGCCAAATACCACTGTGCTGCGTGAGTCTCGTTAAAGGTGCACATTTCACAAGTGAGAAATTTACATTGATTTGAGGCTGTAAACATGGTATGGTAACTCATACAAGACCCTCACTGTTACACACAGCTCCTCTAATTAGTGCATTCCGACATATTATATGCACAAAACAAAAGGCAATGGAAAACGTTCCCACACTTACATCTCATGCCCAACTTATTTCTCCGCCACCTCCTCTGCTATTTACAGTCCCAAAACTTCGCGTCTTCTTCGCCTTGCTCAACTAGAACACTGGGTGCCTCGACAGCTTTCTCACTCCTTTTCTCCACCTCTGCCATAATTGTTTGATTGGTATGTCCAATTACTGCTAAATCCTTACATTTATTCTAACTACTTGAAAACGTTATGAATAATTTCTAACAAGGAAAGGTCTAGGACTAATGAAAGTTATGAGTGATGTTCTCTTTATAATTAAGTTGATAAGGATCTTTTGCATAATAACTACCTAGTTTATGATGAAGAAGCGTGTACAAAAAATTTTACTACATAAAGTTAGCATTTTTTTTAACCTAGCAGCACAAACATGGACGTCCGTCTATTTAGAAGTCCATGAATATTATGGAAATAATACTATAATTAAGCTATTTGAACAAAAATAAGATTGAAGTTTTATTTTCAAGATGGTATGCAGATTGAATAATTCTAAAACGTATAGTGGCCGTGTCATTGATTTAAATATTCAACAGCAATTTTGGAAAATATTCTACTTGTTGACATGTTAGTCCTAGTCTTAACTTGGATCCTTATATCTTTTTATTGACAAAGAACTACTCATTCCAATAATGAGATGCCATTACCTAACCGTGCTATTTAAATGAGTCATTCTCATCCATAGTGCCATAAAGATGACAAGCCTACAGAAGAGAACAACCCATCCCTAGATATGGCCTATCTGAATAAAACACCGAAACCGAAATCACGACCAAAACTCGCGGTAACATTCGGCAAATGTGCCAAGAAGAACGGTTTTCCATTTAAATTAGGGCTCCTAGGTTGTCTTTATTCCTATTCAACATTGACAAAAATAAAACGCGACAAAACCAGCAACTGGCCCATCTCTCGTTTTATCGCCACTAGGAAGAGATTCTTCAATTTTTATTTTTTTTTCATTTTCCTGACACGACACATTTATATTTAATGTGAAGATTATGACAAGCAATCCAATCAGGGAACACTCACGTGACATCACAGATTGAAACATAAGTTGCCGCAAGCCTTACGATAAAAGTTTATTTTTTTATTTATTTCTTTTTTTAGCCTTGATCGGATGATATTGCTGGACCACCTTCTTCTGCTGCATCTCCAGTATACCTAGACTTCAATTGTGATGGCTAGCACCTACAATGCCATGATCACATCAGCTGTTGATTTCCACTTGGTGAATATATTTTTTCCATCCATATTGTATTCATAAAATAATTCAATAGATTAGGAGAGTAATAGACATTGACAACATGTATTAGAAAAGGATGTTAGCTAGCAATATCTTTCATCCTCGAGCGCTTTCAAAAGGATAAAAAATTTATTCTTGGATTTCTACGACCTCAAATCATAACCATCTTGCTCATTGCCTCCAATTTATCCTAGGATTTCTCGTTCCATTTAAGCAATTTCATATCTCGGTTGCTCAAACATGTACATGTACCTATTATTCCGGGGTGATTCATCTAGCAACATACTGGAAAAATAAAGAGCAACTCTTAGGTATTTCAACAGATCATCGCTGGTGAAGCTCATCCGAAGCTAGAGATGCGTTAGAGTGGCTCTATCTTTGTCCCTGATTGTTGGCATGAATTCGTGAGAGAATCTCATCTGCATGTACGAAATGTCTGCATGTTCGAGCTAAGTGATAGGGAGGATATTGTGTTCAAAGTCTGCATTTTGAGGGGTGCCGGTCATAACTTGATTTATATTATTTGAAATGAGTACTCGAAGTGTCACTTTAGGCTGATTATAGCATGATTTGAGTTTTGGGTTTACAATTATGCCTCGCTTATTTGGTTGTGCTACATCACCGACAAGTACACTTTCTTTTCTTTGTTATTTTGAAACATACTAGTAAATGGTTTAAAAAGACTTTAGTATGTCGATTGGTAAAGTAATGATTTTGATGGAAATTCTAGCAAAATTGTCTCTTCTGATATGAAGAAAAGTTATGTTTTGTTCGTCAAATTGTCAGAATTTTGGTTTCATGGTAATCATAATGTTTTAGCAAGTCATAATTTTGTTTTTCATGATAATCATAATTTTCATTCTAATCATAATTTAACATTAATTAAGTCTCCATCCTTTTCTCTAACTGCTAATGGACAAACATTGATTCACTGGTCATGTTATCGATTTATATTGAATAGCAATTTTTGGACATTTTTCAACTTATTGATATATTGGACTTGGACTAACTTAGACACTCATATCTAATTAATGTTGACCATTAGATGAAAATAACTCTCAACTTTTCATGTATTATCTATCAAATTTTCACAGGTTTGTCGATTGATATTCCTCAAATCATCCCTTTAAGGGGAAAAACAAAGCCATTTCAGAAGGAAAATTTTGAAGTGGTTCTTTTACCAACCATAATTGTTAGGCTAGAATGTCAAATTAGTCCTAAGTCCGTATATTTATTATGACTATTTATAAAGGTTACGACTAATTTACAACGGAAAAAATGTAAAGTCACGGGAACGTTCTCTTTTGTAATTAAGTAGATAAGTATCTGTTGCTTAATAACTACCTAGTTTACAAGGAATAAGTGCATATTAAAATAATTGTTGCATAAAATTAGGATTCTCCTAAAATAAGCATATTTTTTTGTATAATCTAAGGGCATAGACGTTAATACTTGTCTACCTAAAAGCCTATGAAATATCTTGCAAGCCTCATTAATCAACTAAGCTCAAGTTTTTAGTCTATAGGTGGCTATAATCAAAGGCAATTTGCATGCGGTTCTACGATTCTAGCTGGCAACCTCCAACTTTTAAGTTGGAAATCCCCAACTCCGTAACCAATTGCATCAATTCTGGGATTAAGTAATCATAAATTTTTTATTGCAAATATAAGTATATTTTGTATCATTTATCATTCTTACAGAAACGACAAACAAAAAATTGTCATATTATTGATGTTCAATAATTGCAAGATAGGATGTTAAGTAAGCATGATTATTTGATCAGAAAGAACAAGTGCACGTCGCATTCGACAAAATTTCCTCAGAAAAGATAACCCCCAGTTAGATGGTATGATTTTGCTTCTTTTGATGATTGATTTAATTATTGATTGATGTGGATAGGAACCTCATTACAATATTTTTAAATAGAGCCAATCCCGTATTTGCTATATCTTAATGATGGTGCAGTGCAAATACACGCAAATATAATATAAGTGATATAAAGGCGGGCACATATTAAATTACTCGTTTCATTTGTTATAGCCTTATAGGTTAGGTAAAGGAGAAAGAGACAGGGACAAAATTATTTGAGGCAGCAAGTGATAAGGTTAAATTATCTTCTCGAGCTTCGGAATGATTCAATATTTACATCTCATTGGATTTCTTCGCTAATTGAGACCCTATACGATGGGTTACCTGAAGTATGATTTAGTATTTTCCTTTGATTGGGGTGGTAGAAATATGGACTTGACTAATATGCAAATTTAACAAAAAAATAGAGTGAATGTCTGATTTTCATGTTTGTAACCCCCATGGAGCAGAACATGGCTTCTTTTAGTCCACATTTATTTTGGACCATTAAGGAGGACGAATGCAGAGGCCTAACTACTTAGAAGCCTG
The DNA here is from genome assembly GCA_007663325.1 of Eucalyptus pauciflora. NCBI lineage: Eukaryota > Viridiplantae > Streptophyta > Magnoliopsida > Myrtales > Myrtaceae > Eucalyptus > Eucalyptus pauciflora. Next base: position 51,090 of record VMYD01000165.1, read on the forward strand.
TCCCACGGCCTATTAAATTTCAGAGATTTTATTTATATATTCAATTTTTCGTTTAATTAATATTATAAAAAGTGCACACACTTTGCGTGTGAATAGATATAGTAAGAAAATTCAAAATGTTATAGACCGAATAATAATCAAATGAAGATACTGGTGAATTACTTGGGTGTGAACAATGGACCTTGGTAGTCTAACCTTAGTTAAGACCTTAACTAAACACTAGTCAATTCCTCAAGAAGCTACAACTTGTTATCACTACAAGTCCAAACTATCCAATATAAAAATAAAAATAAAAATAAAAGATCACTGTCGGCCACCTCAGCCAAGATAAGAATGGCGACTTTTAGACAATCGAATATTAGGAAAAATAAAAATAAAAGAGTCGGCCAACTTGCTTAGTTATATTGTCATTCAGTTGCTTTCATGCTAACGTGGATGGATGATTTTTTTATATTGAAGAAGGCATCAAGTTAGAAGTGAAGGTTAGTGCACTTCATTAAGTTAGAAAAATGATTACACTTTTCTTTTCTTTCAAATATGATTATATTTACAGAGGCTATTTCAAACCTAACTCGATCATATAGATACCAAGTTGCAAAGAAGCACTCATTCCATGACTTGGTGGCACGGTGCATGAGTCTTAGGAAATTTCTCCTTAGTACTTTATAGTAACAAGAAAGTATTTCAAAAAAGTTTTGATGATCGAATGGTTAATTTTTAACTTCTAACTGCGTGGAAATACACTCGAAGAAACTCCTAAAAATAAGAAGGGTTGTTGGCACCTGAATTTTAGTCGACAAATTAAACATCAGTTTAAATGAATAAAAATGAAGAGTTAAAATAGAAAATAGGAAAGTACAGGAAAAATAGATATTAAATAAATTGACAAAAAGAAAAACAAGAAGAAGAGAGACCAATTGGGATCCAATACATCAGCCCAAGTTCGTGTCTTCAGCCCGCTAGACGATTAGCAGACTCAATTCCTCTCTTAAGCCCATCAAACATGAGCCCGTTTTCCCCGACCGGAGTTTCGCTGGAGGCGATCTCCGTCGCGTCGCCGTCCCTTCTTCCGACCTTCGGACGGCGATGTCCGGGATTCTCCCGTGGCGCAGCTCTCTGCATCGCGCCTTCAGCCCCGTGGTTGTAACTTCGATCCGTTTCGCGTCGCATCTGAATATCTCTGTCCGGCGATTTTCCATCGTCGCCAAGCGTCATCATCGCAAAATCCTCGGAATCCTTCACTGATCTTCTTTCGTTTGCAGTTCAGTGGATTCAAGCAATCGACGAAGCAAATAGTTTCGGGATTAGGAGCCTGAGAAGCTCGCGAGAGGTTCCGAAGCGATGGCTGTAGCAGAAATCTCGTGTCGTCCTCCGACCCTCAGTTGTGCCGATCTCGTCATAGCACCGACACTCCGTTGCTGGGTTTTCTCCGTTGATGCATCCTCGTCACCATTTGTTCTGATTGAGAAGTTTGAATCTCCGCTCGACGAAAAGCCAGAGAGAGAGAGAGAGAGAGAGAGACCCGACACGTTTTCAGTTCGGCATTCGTTGTTCCAGCTCTAGATTTTGCCATGGTCTGTCCTGCTTTGCGGTCGGTCTACGTGCTTTTTCAAGAGAAGGTAATTAATCTCTTGAATTGGACGATCACGCTTGTGAACCTTCTTCTTCCTTCGGCTTTGTGCCGTGTTCAGTCAAATAGATAATGCACGTTGACTGTTTGACGATAGGCCTCACTGGGAGTAACTTCACTGGGAAAACGATGATCGAAGGATACATGAGGATGGGAGAGGCCCGTAAGTCTCTGGATGTGTTAGTTACATGCCGTGCAGGGATGATTTCTCTTGGAACGCGGCAATTTCTTGTTTTGCCAATGAAATGAGCAAATGTTAGTTTCTGGGCAGAATGCATTTGCTTGAAATTCCTGGGACGAACGCATGAAGCAGGAATTGGACAGAAGAGTCACTGATCCATCAGCTTATAAGGAGTGGCAGTTGCACAGTGACTTAACTGAAAAATAGCTATTAATGGACAGTCACTTCTCAAAAAAATTTGCTTTTGATTGCTGGTTAATTAAGATCGATGACTTTCATGAGCCTCTTAATTTGATTAAAGTTACGGAACTAGCGAACTAGCATATCGAAGAGTATGAAGAAGGGAGGGCTACTACTTGGAGGAGTCTCCTGCTCGACAACAACCCCATCTTCTCTCCGGCAAGGACGAGGATGAGGAGGAGCCATGATGTTGAAGGTTCTATGGAAAGGACCAAAAAAAAAAAACAACAGGCTTCGAGGAGCTGCAAATGCATTCACATGAGTTTTCAAGTGAAGCATGCACTGTTTGCCTCTTTCTCTTGAAATTGAATTGATCTCGAGCTCACGAAGTTGACTTTCTTTTTACTCCAGATTTTCTGCTTCCACAGCATCTTTCACTTTATTTCATCCTTGAACACTTTCAAATGGATAGATTTATCCTTGGATTTCCACGACCTCAAATCAATACCATCTTGCTCCTTGCCCTCCAATTTTTCCTTGGATTTATCATTTCACTTAAGCAATTTCATATCTTGGTTGTTCCAACATGAACATGTGCAAACAATTCCGAGTGAATTCATCAAGCAACATGTTTTGGAAAAGCAAAGAGCGACTCTTAGGTATTTCAACAGATTATAACTAGTGGAGCTCATTACAAATAATAGTCAGTGAAGCTCATTAGGAGCTATAGATGAGTTAGAGAGGCTATGTCTCTGTCCCCGGTTGGCATGCATTCATGAGAGAAACTCATCCACGCACACAAATGTCTGCGTGTTCGATCTAATTGATATCGATGACATTGTTTTCAAAGTCACCATTTTGAGCGGTGCTAGTTAGGACTTTATTTATGCTGTTTGAAATGAGTTCTCAAAGTGTCACTTTAGGCTGATTATAGAGTGACTTGAGTTTTAGGTTTACAATTATGCCCCCCCTTATTTGGTTGTGCTCCTTCACTGACAAGAACTTTCTTTTCTTTGTTATTTTGAAATATGCTAGAAATTGGTTTAATAATAGTGTGTCGTTTGGAAAAATAATGATTTAGGCGGGAAATCAAGCTAATTTTTCTTTTTTGATATGAAGAGCAATCATGTTTGTCTGTCAAATTTTTTGAATTTTGGCTTTCATGTAACTTAATGTCTTAGCAAGTCATAATTTGATTTTTCATGTAATCATAATAAGTTTCCCTCCTTTTCTGCACCGCCAATGGACAAACATTGATTCACTGGCCATGTTATTGATTTATATATATTTTTGGTCGGATGTTATTGATCCAATTTTATGAACATTTTTCTACTTATTGACATATTGGACTTGGGCTAACTTAGACCATCATATCTAATTAATATGGACAATTAGATGAAAATACGTGTTAACTTTTCATGTATTATCTTTCAATTTTCACATATTTGTTAATAGATAGGGCCTCAAATCATCCCTTTGAGGGGAAAAATGGAAAATTTGAAGTTGTTTATTTACCAACCATAATTGTTCCACTAGAATGTCAAATCAATCCTAAGTCTGTATATTTATTATGACTATTTGCAAAGGTTATTGACTAATTTCTAATGAAAAAAGATGTTATACCAATTAAAGTCAGGGGTGACATTCTCTTCGTAATTAAGTTGATAAGGGTTTGTTGTTTAATAACTATCTAGATTATGAGGAATAAATGCATACTAAAATAACTATGATATAAAATTAGGATTCTCCTAAAGTAAGCATCTTTTTTCCTTTTTTGTGTGTGTATAATCTAGGGGCATAGGCTTGGAAACCTGTCTACTAACAAGCCTATGAAATATCCTGCAAACCCAATGAATTGGTTAAGCTCAAGCCTTCCGGTTATGTAGGTGACTCAAATCCAAAGTAGTTTGCACGCAATGTGTGTGGTCCTAACCGGCAATCTCCAATTCTTTAAGCTGGAATTCCTTAATTCCCCAACCAACTGCATCAATCCTAGGGTTCAATAAGCATAATATTTTATTGTAAAGATAAGTCTATTTTCCATCATTTATCGTTCTTTAATAAAACGAAAATGATTAAGTATCACATTATTGATGTTCAATAATTGCAAGATATGATGTTAAGTGAACATGATTATTTTACTTTGACAAAAAATTATTATTTTACCATAAAGAACAAGTGTACTCGCATTCAATAGAATTTCTTAAGTAAAGATAAACCCTAGTTAAATGGTATGGTTTTGCTTCCTTTGATGATTGATTTGCATATGATTGATGTGGATGGGAAGCCCATTGCAATATCCTTAAATAGAGCCAATCACTTATTTGTCATATCTTAATGATAATGCAGTGCAGATATACACAAAACATAATATAAGCAATATAAATGTAGTGGATATTAGATTCTTTCATTGTGATGGGTTAGGGAAAGAAAAAAGAGACGGAAAAAATTATTTGACGCGGCAAATGATAAGATCACATTGTCTTCTCATGCTTTGAAATGATTCAATATTTACATCTCTATTTCAGATACCATATGATGGCTTGCTTAGAATATGAGAGTTTATTTAAGTCCCATTAACATTTTTCCATCCTTATCAAGCCTTTGATTAGTGTGTTAGAAATATGGACTTGATCAATATCCAAAATTTAACTAAAAAATGAAGTCCACGTTTGTAACCCCTCCCCCTACCCCTCTGGAGAGAAATGGCATCTTTTAGTCCACATTTTTGTTTTGGACCATCAAGGAGCACGAATGCTAGGACCTGTGGCACAACTTATAAGCTCCATAAATCGATTAAGTTCTATTAATTTTATTTATATTTTCAATTTTTATTGATTTAATTAATATTAGAAAAAGACACTCACTTTATGTATGAAGGGATATAGTGAGAAAAATCAAAAAGCTATAGACTGAAAAATAATCAAATAAAAATACCATGATTTCCCTGGGTGTGGACCATGGAGCTCAGTAACCTAACCTTAGTTAAGGACTTAACTAAGTAGCGGTCAATTCTTTGGGAAGGGGAAAACTTGGTAGCACACTGCTACAAATCCAAATTGTCCAATATAGAAATAAAGAAGGGCCACTGCTGTCAATTGCCTCAATCAAGATAAGAATGGCAACTTTTAGACTATCGAGAATTAGAAAATAAAAGAGTCGGCCAACATGCCTAGTTATATAGTCATTCTGTTGCTTTCTTGTTAACGTGGATGGATGATTTTTATATTAAAGGAGGCATCAAGTTAGGAGTGGAGGCTAGTTTACTTCATTAAGTTAGAAAAAATGATTATGTTTATAGAGACTACTTCAAACCAAAGTCTCTCATATAGATACTGAGTTGTAAAGAAACACCAATTCAATGACTTGGTGGCATGGTGTGGAGCCCTAGGAAATTTCTCCTCTATATTTTAGGGCAACACGAAAGCATCCTCGAAATACTTTATTGATCAAATAGTTAATTTCTAACTTCTAACAGTGTGGGAATACATATAAAGAAACTCTTGAAAATAAGAAGGGTTGTTGGAACCTGAATTTTAATCGACAAATGAAGCATTGGTTTAAAAGAATAAAAAATGAAGAATTAAAATAGAAAGCAGGAAAGTTCAAGAAAAATAGATATTAAATAAATTGACCATAAAAAAAGGGAAGAAGAAGAGGGAGATCAATTCTGATCCATTACATCAGCCCAAGTTCGTGTCTTCAGCCCGCTAGACAATTAGCAGACTCAATTCCTCTTTTAGGCCCATCAAACGCAGCCCAGAGATAAGCCTAGTACTTAGCCCGTTTTCGATGACTGGAGTTTCGCCGGAGGGGATCTCCACCTCCTCGCCGTCGAGACGTCCGACCTTCGGACGGTGATCTCCGGGTTTCTCCCGTGGCGGAGCTCTCTGCACCGCGCCTTCAGCCCCGCAGTTGCAACTTGGATCCGTTTCGGGTCGCATCTGAGTATCTCTGTCGAGCGATTCCATCGCTGGATTTCCATAGTTGTCGAGCGTCATCATCGCAAAATCCTCGGAGTCCTTCATTGATCTTCTTTTATTGGCAGTTCAGTGGACTCAAGCAATCGGCAAAGCAAATAGTTTCAGGATTAGGAGGAGCCTGAGAAGCTTGCCAGATGTTCCGAAGCGAGGGCGGTAGCAAAATCTTGTGCGTGACTTGGTGCCTAGGCGTTGCGACGATCTCGTCATTGCGCCAACGCTCCGTTGCTGGGTTTTCTCCATTGATGCATCCTCATCGCCATTTGTTCTGATTGAGAAGTTTGAATCTCTTCTCCGATCATCAAGGTCTTACCTCTATCCCGCGGTTGCTCTGTTCTTACGTCCTCATTGTGGTAATCACACGTTTAACGAAATGCCACAGAGAGAGAGAGAGAGATTTGACACGTCTTCAGTTCGGTATTCGCTGTTCCAGCTCTACATTTCACCTCTATCACTGCCACTCATTGTCGAGAGTTGGACATTCACCTAGTTGCCATGGTCTGTCCTGCTCTGCTTCGTGTGTCACGTTCGTAAACCTTCTTCATCCTTCGGCTTTATGCCATGCGTGGTCAAATGGATAATGCGCGGTGACTCTTTGACGATATGCCCCAGAGGAATAACATCACTGGGAAAACGATGATTGAAGGATACATGAGGCGGGTAAGTCTCTGTATCCCTTAGTTACACGCCGTGCAGGGACGATTTCTCTTGGGACGTAGCGATTTCGTGTTTTGCCAATGAAATGAGCGGATATTACTTTCCGGGAAGGAGGAATTTGCTTGAAATTTCTGGGACAGAAGAGGCATTGATCCATCAGCTTATAACTTATAAGGAGTCGCAATCGTACAGTGACTCAACTGAAAATAGCTATTGATGCAAGTTACCAGGTTCATGGAATGGGGAATGTAACCTAAACTCACCTTGCTGCTGTCGATCTTGGACGGTGGCAAGTTCCTTCTTGATGTGTATATTGGCTTTGTCGCATCGTAAAAGCTAAATCTTGGTGGCTGAGAGATAAAAAAAAAAAAAGACATGCTCTGTATGGGTCTTTTAATAAGAACCCAGAACATGTAAAAAAATGCAGTCAACAGATGGAAACAGAAAGAAGCATTGAAGCTATTTGACAAAAGTGAGATACAATCTAGTTAAATGATGCCTTACATGCTCGGTCATGTTGGAAGATATGATTTACAAGATCGGCACAGATTGTAAATTGATATGGATTGTCTATTTTAGGATAAGAAAGATTACAAAATATTTAGGAAATATACACTTTCTCTTTATTGATACTTTTTCTGTGTTATATACACCATTGTACACATATTACAATTAATGAATCGAGGCATACAATTTTCCTCTCCAAATTCTTCCCTACGCTCTTTCTTCTTTCCTTCACCTAGTTTCGTGACATGGTATCAAAGCCTTCTTTGAGTATCTAACTTAACTATCGCTTCCGCTTCTATTGCCTCACGTGGAACTCCAACCTGCAAAAGAGAGTTGCCATAGGAATCATTATTTCTAAAAGGGAAGAAATTCTTCATCATGACTAAAACACAAGATCTGATCTCGACTTCAGACAACCAGCCTGTAGGAGAAACTACGCCACAAACATTGGGCAATCTGGACTCGTCTGCTGTGACATCTGCCTCCGAACAACAGCTCGGCTAGGCCCAGGCACAAGTACAGGCCCAACACGCTCAGTAGCAACCATTTCAGACTCAATTCAATCTGGGGCAGCCTTTCTTGGGCCATCCTTCTAGAATGGCAAGCTGGCACATGAGAGGGTGGAAGCATATTTAGGAGAGTGAAGGTGTCTAAAGCAGATTTGTGAGTTTCATTTCAGTTGAAGGGAGAATCCTCGGAATTTTATTGATCTCGATTAGTTGAAGTTAAAAAATCAGTCTCACCCAGGTAAGAATATATCTTCTATGAGTTGAAGTTAAATGATGTGGCGTTATTATGATCCCTGATTCACTATTTCTGAATCGAAAACCATCACACGTGAGTTTGATCCAATCTCGGTCTTCGCTAATCAATGTTAGCTTTTGACTACCTCTTTGCTTCAGCTTATGATAATATGAACAATAGAAGTTAGTCTCTGTTATGAATCATTTTGAGTGTCCGAATATGTCACAAAGTTGATTTTATGATCATGAACTCTTGCTTTATTTATAGTTTGGAGCACAATCTAAACATGTGTGACATGGATTGGATATATTGCTTGATAATTTTTACGATTATATGTTCAAAAGTTGGTTCATCTCACCGTCGCAAACTTTCTTGTTCATTCGTTGTGAGTTCGGTGATGTGGTGATCATGTATATTGACGATTGGAGTCGATATGTTGATCGTTTTGATCTGGGGGTGGTAAAAGGTGATCGATGTCGAGGTAAAATGTATGTATATATTGTTCTCTACTTAAAATTTGTGTAGGTGATTCTGTATATCATATTCATATGTGCTAATCTTGGGTAGACTACAAATGCTCATATGTTGTTTGTTTTATCTTGAAACGTTTAGCTTTAGTGGTTTTCAATGAACATTGTTTATGGTTGAGAGAATTTTGTTTTGAATGGCTCAATAGACTTTGAATAAGTGACTTTATATGTTTGTTACTTGAATGTGGATGGATAAAGATTTGGCCAAAAGTAAGAGGATTAAAAAGAAAGTTTGAGTATACTGGAAATGAGAATGAAGGAATTTTGTCGAAATGAGTTGAATCTTATCAAAACATTCTTTATTTGATTAGAGGGGTGAGTTTCTACTTTGAAGCATGAGATAAAAAGACTATTGACATGTCCAATGAGAATGGAAATCCTTTGCCTTGAAATTTTATTGGTGTATCAATCAATTATCAATTGGCAAGGTATACAAATGATTCTTGCATCAATGGTTGCGGTACGTGGACACACCCACAAGAGAAATATGTGGAGTAGAGAATTCACATTCGTCCAATAAAATTTCACTCCGGTTCAACTATTTTTCATTCCTACAAGGCCATGAAGGATTCATTGTAAGAGACGCACATGAATGTAATCAAAATCTGAAGTTATCAATCTTCTTTTCATACACTTTAATTGGTCATAGAATAATACAAAGCTATCTTGTAACTCTTCAGAACTTGAACTTCTCCTGGTCATTGCATCAAAATGGCCAAACCGTATAATCACAATTGGTCAACCCTCACTGAGTTAGACACACTGTTCACCTCGTTAATAAGTCCTCATCAACAACGTTTCCTCGTTTGATATACCTCTTACGAACGTGGGCCAACCACTAGACATGTTTGCTGCAAAACTGTATTGATAGGTCCTGAGTACGAGTGAGCAAAAGGAACCGTCCAAACCGGGAACCGCTTGGACCATACAACCGGTTGGTTTTGGGCGGTTCCTAGGGATATGGGTACAGTTTTAGGACCAAGTGCGCTGGGTCATGGTTCCTAGGTGGGAACCGAGCATGCCTAGTCCCAAGCTGGCCGGCCATGATTTGTCTAAATACTTAAGAGTCGCAATTTACTAGATCATCTAAATGTTATTTCTTTACGAATTCGTAAGCAACACTCTACCAAGTGGATATTCTGCAAACCAATATACGATGAGAAACCGAATAAATACAAGCAAACACTAAAGAAAAAAGGCAAACAAAATGTACATTTATGCTGCTATCTTCTAGCAAAAAACTCCCAAGTCCTCACTCTCAACCCGGCAATTTGAAGCCAAAATGCCACTAATATTATTCCTCGGACTCTACAATAGCGTACACTAGTTTTAAACTCCCATGGTAATGCTTCATGGGTTACGAACACTGATCGCCTCTACTGCATCCTCTCGGTTTATAATGCAGTGAAAGTAGAGGATGCACATCAACATGATATCATATTTGTCCATGAAAACAGAGCATGAGCATCGCCAACCATGTGCGTCTCTTCGAACTTCCCCAGAAATTAACAATGCAGTGCTCGATCGCTTCGAAGTTAGGGGTCTTTGTTGACGCAAAAAAAAGGCCTTGTATCATGCAGAGTCTGCAAATATCTAAAAATCATCCAATTTGCTGCTTCCGGCCTACCTAACTGCGGTGATACCAGCCGGAGGTGAAACTTTGTCTTACTCTGGCGATGTTGTTGTGAGCAAGACTTTGCTTGTTGATGAATCAGTCGGCATTGAATTGCAGCTCAATGCAGTAGCGCTTGGAGCACTTGTTTCCATGTGCGAGAAGATAAATAGGACTTGGACCGACCACGGCAGGCTTTGCTTCTATTCCAGGAGCGGTCGAGGACATCCGCCAAGGAAAGGGTGGTGTGCTCTCTGCATTACATTGTCGAGTGCATTTTAATTGTTCATCCATAACTGACTATGTCACAGTCGGAACTGCATTCTAGATTGTAGCAGAGGTAGACGATGAGGGCAGAGAAAATCGAGGGTGATCTTACAATTACAGCACCTTAGGCTGTAGCATTTTTTGTGGGGTATGGCACTGGGATTGTTTGTGTGAACATGAAGGGCAAAAAATTTGAAGCGCTTGCAACTTCCTTTGACAGTGAATCAGAGGAAGAATGATGAGAAGCTTCACCATGACCGTGGTATGTGTCATAAGATGCTTAGTAATTATTCTTCAATCATCTTTTCTTGTACCTTGTAATGGGTTTCATCGCGAAGCCAGAGACTTTTCCTGGTGGTACAATCAATCTAATGGCGTGGTGTTGCATAATCCCTAGGAAAGCCGAGGTAAGTGTTGTCTCTCACCTTTTGATTCTCGAATCGAAGTGGAAGGAGGTGCTGATTCAAGTCGATTTTGGGTTTGTTCAATTGTTTTGGTGGGTGGGAGTGAATATGATCAGCGTGAGTAGTTTGTTCCGAGCTTGCTTTCGCAAGCTCTGGTTTGATAGAATGGATTTGCATGACCGATTTGTTTGGGCGAGGCAGTGCCTCTCACGAGGGAGTGCACCTAGGGGGTGATAAAGAGGGAGAATCACATGTTTTAGTAGGTTCACAGAAAAGGAGCAAGGAGAAATTTTGATGTTGCCATCTTGATGCAGAACCAATACAGCCGTAAATTGATTGAGAATTTTCAATGGTTAAATTTATATGTATCGTTTAACATGTGTATATCTAAATATGATTGATTTGTCTAGTCTGTTACATTCACAAAACCATTATTTTAAAATGTTCAAAAACTATATAATAGCTAGTATAGTGAAGGAATACGTATGAGTACATTATATTCATGCTTTTTTTTTTAATGCCACACGTCTTCTCAGAGCAGCGTCTCCAGGCGAGTGTGTATAGATGAGTGCAGCAAAGTAGGGATGGCGGAAGAGCGGTTCAGTCGGGCCCAGTACGGCCAAGATCATTTCGTGCCACCTCCTTTTGTATTTTTTGTTAATTTTTTTAGGCCCATTAGAAATTTTCTTTTAATCATTAATCTTTGAAAAAAAAAATTATAAAGTGGAGACTCTCTTCTTATTCTGTAACGTTCGTTGATATCAGTGGAGAATTGCTCTTTTATTGTCTCGTCAGATTCTAATCTCCATCGCAGAAAGACTCTAAAAAAAGCGACCTTCATCAAACGCTTGCATTTTCTGCTGGAAGATTCCCCGCAAATTGACAATGCCAGTGCCCGATTGTTCCGAATTCAAGGCTTTTGTCGACGCCCGAAAAAGCCCTAATTCTGCTGCTTCAGGCCGACCCTTCTTCGCGAATTGGTCTTTCGTCTGATCTAACTGCGGTGGTACTGGAGAGTGAGACGTTTCGGATTCCAGATTTGTAGTGGCGGTCGGCGATGAGGACAGACGGAATTGAGGGTGATCTTATAATGGCGGCACCTTAGGCTATGGCATTTCTTTGTGAAGTGTGGCGCTTTGGGATTGTTTGTGCGAGCATGAAAGGGGGAAGATTTTGAGCATTTGCAACTTCCTCTGATGGAGAAGGAAGACAAGCTTCGGACTGCAATCACTGTGATCGCGGTATGTGCTTTTATTCCCTTAAATCTATTTTTCAATTCTTGAGTTTTTTTTAATTTTATTTTTATTTTTTATTTATCAAAACTTAGTTGAAGATAATTGACTGGTATTGGTTCCTTCAGGTAGGGATAATCAATTTTCGAAAGTAATGATAGATAACACGCACTTTTTATAGTTCAGTAGAACAATATTGCTTTCTCGAAATCTTGATTTCCTAATAGCCTTCGATCAGCTTAGTTATTTTCTTTAATCATCTTTTCTCTTACCTTGTAATGGATGGTAGTTAAGCAATATTGTTATAGGATGCAGAGCATTGGACGACTACAGGCATATCAATGCGTGACAGGGCGGCGATAGCTTTGGCTCTTGCGTCTAGAGATTCCAAAGCCTGAAGATTTCGAGAGGCCAGGACATGTTTTCCCATTGAAGTACAGGGAGGGCGGTGTCTTGAAAAGAGCTGGGCATACAGAGGCTTCTGTCAACCTTGCTATGTTCGCTAACCTGTGGCAGTTCTCTTTGTGAGGTAGTGGGTGATGATGGCTCCATGGCAAGATTACCTAAGCTTCATGGGTTTGCACAGCGGGAGAACTTGAAAAATGCATCTATTGCTGATCTAATCATGTAAAAATTCTCTTCCCAGCAATCCAATGCAAAATACTTTTTCAGGACGATCAAATCCAATTTCAGCTGCAATCGTCACTTCTTAAGTGATGGCTCTTTTGGTCAAGATGTTGTCGCCGCGGCATCTCCGCTTTTTGGGAGTGGATAAATTAAGAGTAAAAACCTTGGACCTGGGTGGGGTGGGAAAAATGAGTCTCTTATGAGTTACTGTTGGGCTATTGTTTTGCATAGCAAAAGGGAGAGAAGCATAAGTTATTTTGGTCTGTTGATGTCTCAAGTTTAGTTTATGCTTTAAGCTTGTGGTTGTTATTCCGGTCGTCAACACCATGCAGTTCAATGGTTTTGGGGGTTCTGAAGAGTTGTTTCTCGCAATTTTTTATGTGTATGGTGTCGTTAGATTAGTATATGGTTATGAATGGCAGGATTCTTGTTAAATTTTGTTAATGAGCCTGTGGCTTCAGTTATCTTTTATGTACATTTTCTTGTATATACCTCGTTTCAAAATCCATGTCTGAATGTCAGTTGACCAACTAATGAGGCAGAGTTTGAGGTGCATTCTCAGCATTATCACCAGGAAATAGGAGAGACCACTGCTTCATCTCTGCTCTATTTCGTTCGGTTTTGCTAAAGTTTAGAGTATTAAACTTAGCCAATGAACTCACGAGAAAACGTTACCAAACTGAGATCGTTTTCGTCGCGATTTGTGCTGATCTAGAGGTTGACGCACTGCGTTTAGACCGAGTACAGCATCAAATTTGGTCTCGGAACTTATAAACAAAAAAATGCGCGCCACCTGTTCGATGATTTGCGCATTAGACGTTTTGAATCTGACTTTGCATAATTGGATGATTGATAATGTCTAGATCTGTAATGATTCGTGTCTGGTACACTAACTGCTGCGTTCCTTTCCTTCTGGATGCATATCATGCTCATGGTGCCGTTTGAACGTGGTCAGAGTCTCAAATCCATCCTTGTTTATTTCGGCAACGATCGCGATTAGCTACGGCCGTGTTGGATGCCTCCACCACTCTTTCAAGCACTTGTGTTTCGTCCGGTTCTGGATTGGTGTGTGTGACTGTTAAGTTAGAAAGGAATTCTGTTTCGGTGGAGGATGTGTGGGGATTACCGCAGGGTAAGCCATCGTCGGCGAAGGTTTGACGACGGTCGGAGATGATCGGCAGTGACGGTTTGGTGACTGGTGGGCGAGGTTGGCTGCCGACGTTGTTACCAATCTAGTAAATATGGAGGGCTGATCATTAACAGAGACTTTAGCATATTTCTCCACCACCACTTCGCCTCCCTCCGCCTCGGGAACCGGCAACCGCGCAAGCCTTCCCTGTGCGCCCTCACTGTTGCCGCCTCGAAGAACCCGCCCCTCCCCTGCCGCAAGCTCTGCGCCGCCGTCATTGGCGGCGGGCCGGCTGGGTCCTCCGCCACCGAGTCCCTCGCCTCCGGCGGCGTCAAGACCTTCCTCTTCGAGCGCAGCCCCTCCTCCGCCAAGCCCTGCGGCAGCACCATCCCACTCTGCATGCTGGACGAGTTCGACCTCCTGCCCAGCCTCGTCGACCACCGCGTCACCAAGATGAGGGTCATCTCGCTGTCGAACATCACCGTCAACTTCGGCAAGACCCTGAGGCCGCATGAGTTCATCGCCATTTTCCGCCGCGAGGTCCTCGACTCCTTCCTCCGCTTGCGCACGGAGTCCCGTGGCGCGGAGCTCATCACCGGCTTGGTGACGGATCTGGAGCTCCCTCGCTCCTCCTCCTCCCCGAACGTCGTCCACTACACGAGCGGCGGCTCGAAGCGGAGCCTAGCAGTCGACGTCGTGGTCGGGGCAAGTAAAGTGGATGCTGATTGGTGGAGCGAACTAAATGATCAGCCCTCCATATTTACTAGATTGGTAACAACCTTGTTGCAGAGTTGCCTTTAACTCCCTAATCTAAGATTAGTCGACGTTAGGCCCCACAAAACACAAAATGCACCGGCAATCTAATTTTTTGTGCTATGATTCTACGGATCTATGTGTACTTTTTTTTTTTAATAGAAACTTCAAATGATTTGTGTAATTTCCACACCGTTTGTTTTCTGAAATATAATTGATCTAAAAAGAGCATTTCTTAAAAATGATCCTTTATATCAATTGCATAAATGAATGAACATGTGTCAAATTGTGAATGATTGAAAGTAAAAAAAAATATACATATAATATCAGTTGCTTACATGACGGTCTTTAACCACTGAATATTTCTTTGGTACTCTTATACACCCAGATCCCTATCTTTATCTCGAAGTACAGCTCATGCCCATGCATCTTTCACACAATTAGGTTCAAGTTGCAACTTGCAATCAATGCAGAACATCGAGACAAGGTACCCCAAAACTGTCTATAAATAGAAGAGCCTCGTACCAATTCAAATGCAAGCCAACTAAAGCAACGCCACACACACGTATAAGAGAGAGAGAGAGAGAGAGAGAGAGAGAGAGAGAGATGGAACTCACGGGTGAGATGGAAGTCATGCAAGTACTGCACATGAATGGAGGAATGGGAGAAACAAGTTATGCTAACAACTCATTGCTTCAGGTACATCTCTCATTGCCCCTCGTGGGCTCTGAAAATCTTGGATTAATCTGCATTTAATGTTTGATTATTTCAATCTTATGTGCACCATAACATGATTTATTCATTTTATAGCAAACTAGGATTCTTTTTGTTTTACCAAGATTTGAAATTCTATATGCAGAAAGAAGCCAATTTACCATGCCCTTTGAGATTATGTGACTTATTTTTAATAATTGAAATTATGACCCTAATTCGTAGATACACTTTTCAATCAACAAGATTTCTCTTGAAAAAGAATGTACATCAGAGGCTATATGAGAGTACTAAATCTTGCAAAATCATTGCAATATTGGACAAACCCTTTCCGATGATGTTCTAATTTGAATTTACAAAGAAATTGCATGGAATCTGCAATATTATTTCATTTTATTTGGACTGCCCGCGGATATATCGCTGGATATATTGGCTAGTTTTGGGATTTATTACTTTATATACGAAAAATTAAAGACACGAATTTTTTTCTTTATATTGAGCGAATGCTCTCCTTTTCTTTTTGTAGAGAAAAGTGATATCGATGACGAAACCCATAATGGAGGCAGCCATCACAACTCTCTTCTCCACTGTTGCTGCCACCTTACCGACGAGCCTTGCCATTGCGGACTTGGGTTGTTCCACCGGTCCCAATGCTCTTTTCGCTGTGTCCGAGATCATCAACATCGTGATTGATCTCTGCAAGGCAATGAAGCATGAGCTGCCGGAGTTCCAAGTGTTCTTGAACGATCTCCCAGGGAACGACTTCAACACCCTCTTCAGCAGCTTCTTGTCAAGATTCCAAGGCAAGCTGAAGGAGCAATTGAAGAGCAAGTATGGAGTGTCAGCAACGTTGCCGTGCTTCGTCAATGGCGTTCCTGGTTCATTCTATGGAAGATTGTTCGCTCGAGAGAGCCTGCACTTGATTCATTCTTCGTATAGCCTCATGTGGCTATCTCAGGTAATTTTTTGTCTCATAGTTTGTAAACCTAATGGTAATTTTTTATCATTGTTATTATTGTTGTTTTCTGGAAACTTTTGTCTAACTCTGTAGAGTCAAGCAAATAATAGTCGAGACACCCAGAAAGCCTATTTTGAGGTTATAGGAAATTTATACTCTTTTATGAAGAAACGAGGGGTGTGCTTGGAAATCAAACTCACTCACTTTTTTTCTCCCTCCCTCCTTAGGTCCCACGAGGACTAGAGGGAAACAAAGACAACATATACATGGCGAGATCAAGCCCTCCAAAGGTGCTTAGGGCATACTACGAGCAATTTCAGAGGGACTTCTTGACGTTCTTGGAGTGTCGTGGGCAAGAGTTACTGGTGGGAGGACGTATGGTGTTGACCCTCCTGGGTCGAAGAAGCGACGATCCTTCAAGTAAAGAGTGTTGTTACATTTGGGAGCTCTTAGCTATTGCTCTCGGTCAGATGGTCTCAGAGGTAACAAATAAAAAATCAAAATAGTACTTGAATCGTCGTGGACACATTAAGTTAAATTGGAGGTTAGTTTTGTTAGCCCTTTGTGAATAATTTTTATCACATAAAAAATTGTCACATCCTACCACGCCAGTGAAATTTGCTAGTCCTTGGGAATAATTTTTGTTTCTGCACTCTGTAAAATCAAACATTATCCCTGATTATGTTAGATAACATCAAGAATTTTCTTGCAAACCTATAGTTAAGATTTGCACATGAATTCTCTAATCGAAAGCAAAATTCCAATTTGAAAATCTTAAAAGAATAATCCCATTTCTCTTGCTTAGGAATGTATTCAAGAAAATCATGGGGAAATTACAAAAAAAAAAAAAAAAAGTTCCAAACTTATTACACTTATGCCATTTAAGTTCTATATTTTTCAATATAGTCAGTTTAATCCTAAACATTTTAATTGTGTGAATTTAGTCATAAACCTTTTGCATATTACAAATTTACTCCTAAGTTTTTTAAATGATTTGCCAATTTAATCCTTCCGGCTATTTATGACTATAAATCGTTGACGTAGTGATCTATCAAACACCAACTATGCTAAATAACACGGCTAGCGTTAAAGTCAACACTTTTTATATTTTTTATAATTTTCTAAATTTTCTTTTTCTTTTTTTTCTTTTTCACTCCACTAATCATTGCTAGTCTTTGGCGATGGCTAATGGAGGTTGCCAGCCCTAGGTGATGGTTACCCTAGCAAGGGTCTCCCTCACTAGCCTCAAGCAAGGGTCCCCATCATCGACCCCTGGCAAGTGTGACACTTACCTATGCAAGGGTTGCCCTCATTCAGGCCCGTGGAGGGAGAAAGGGGAAAAAGTAAAAGAAAAGGAAAGGAAAAAAGAAGAAGAAGAAATTAAGAAAATTAATGAAATTGTCGACATTAAGATAGCTAGTGCTGATTGGATCGCCACATTAGCAATTTCTACCCAAAATAGCTAGAATGACTAAATTGATAAATTGTCAAAAAGATTTAGGATTAAACTAGTAGGATTGAAAAATTTATTACTAAATTAGCTAATCATTAAAAATTTTATGTTTAAATTGGCAAAATTAAAAGATTTATGACTAAATTGGAATGAGTATAATGGATTTCGGAATTTTTTGTTAATTTCCCCAAAAAATCATAGAATGAGAGATAAAATTATGAGGTGCTTCGAGCGCACTCTTATTCCCTCTTAGGCTAGTGTAGATTTTATTAAAATGGAATCAACATTTACATGATAAGAAACTTCATGTATTATCACTATGCAATAATAACATAGACAAGTAGCTGTGAATTTTGTTATGATATTACAGTAACAGCTAATGTTTTTGCAGTTGTCACTTCTTTGGTTGGAAAATCTAAAATTCTACATCTGCACTAATCCAGGGACTTGTAGAAGAACAGAAACTAGACTCCTTCAACATCCCTCAGTACACACCCTCACCAAAAGAAGTACAAGGGGAGGTCCAAAAGCAAGGGTCATTCTCAATTGATTGCTTGGAAGCGTCCGAAGTGAATTGGAGTATACTTGCCACCGATTCTGACTCTGATATTGTCTTGAAGGATGGGGGGCACAGTTTGGCCCGGTGCATGAGAGCCGTGGCCGAGCCCTTGCTCATTGATCACTTTGGTAAAGAGATTATTGATGAGGTCTTTAAGAGGTATGAGGCTCTACTTGCTGATCGCATGTCCAAGGAGAAGAATGCATTCGTCAATATCGTCATTTCGCTAAAGAAAATCACCTAGATGAATTGCCAAGAAATTACGAATAATTACTTCGCAGATATATGTACTTTATGGTGAAGTTGGAATATCAATGTCACAGGTGCGTTCATAATTGTTCGAAGAAGGCGTGCCTGTCTTACTTGTATTACTTCTTATGTCTTATCTTGAGTAAAGAACAAGAGACTTGCAAGTTGAAGGGCTTGACATTTGGGATTTAGTTATATGGATTTTTCTTTCCCCCAATTTTCCATATCTCTTGAGATGTTGCATCTAATTTAGAGACTCTTCATATTTTCTCGGTTGGCTCTATAGATTTTATCTTCACACAATCCCATTGATCCGCACGGTGCATGGATCGATCCCCTCACCATGCGAATTGATCGTGGTCGAGGGCCTTGGTCGTGTAGATCGATCATGGATCGTTTCCGGTCGGTCGAGATCGATTGTGGTCGAAGGCCTTGGACATGTGGATCGATCCATGCACCGTGCGGATCGACCGTGGATCGATCCATGCACCGTCTGAATCGATCATGGTCGAGGGCCTTGGTCGTGTGGATCGATCCCGGCCAGCCGAGATCGATCGTGATCGAGGGCCTTGGACGTGTGGATCGATCCATGCACCATGTGGATCGACCGTGGATTGATCCATGCACCGTCTGGATCGATCCCGGTCAACCCATGCATCGTGCATATCGACCGTGCATTGATATTTGCATTGCGCGGATCGATCCCGGTCAAGGGCCTCGGCCGTGTGGATCGACCTCATGCACGATGCGGATGGATCCGGGCCGAGTGGGATCAATCACTGCACAATGCAGATCGATCCTTGCACCGTATGGGTGGATCGTGGATCGATCCCCGGTCGAGCGGGATCAATCGTGGTCAAGGGCCTTAACCATGTGGATCGATCCATGCACCGTGCGGATTGATCTCGGTCGAGTGGGATCGGTCCCTGCACCGTGCGGATCGATCCCGGTCTAGCGGGGATCGATCGTGGTCGAGGGCCTCAGCCAGGTAGATCGGTCCATGCACCGTACGGATCGATCGTGGATCGATCCATGCACCATGCGGATCAATCGTGGATCGATCCCGATGGAGTGGGATCAGTCCCTACACCGTACGGATCGATCGTGGATCTATCCATGCACCGTGCAGATCAATCCTGGTCGAGCGGGATCGATCCTTGCATTGTGCGAATCGATCGTGGATCAATCCATGCACCACGCATATTGATGTCTAGAGACCACTGCATATTTCAAGATAACAGAGTTGGGATAGTGGCACACTATCCAGCACTGACAATCACCTAAACAAAGTCGGAAGTTCGCCTCCAGGTTTTGCTATAGCAGTCCAATCCTTAAGGCGAACTAAATGATCAGCCCTCCATATTTTTTCCTTACGCGAACTTCCGACTTTGTTTAGGTGATCTCGTTTTTGGAAATGATATCAAATTACCCTTCTCATTTGGTGATCTCGTTTTTGTTTCTTTTTTTTTTCTATGTTCCACGACATTAATAATTATTGAAATATCCCACATTACTTAAATATAGATTTTAAATGCTCTTTATACATATGAGATTTTTCTGCACCTTATAATTTAAGTGTTAGAAGTAAATTTTCTAACATAATACATGTCAAATCCAGCCAAAGTATGACTAAAAAAAAAAAAGTCTAGCCAAAGAAAATATACAATAAAGAAAAAAAAAAGTGTTGGATGGAAAGGATACCATTCGGAACCCGTGACCCCTGACGACCCGGTTGACCCGAGCCCCCTTGGCAAGACTCCATACATCACGCTGGCATCACCCTTACATCATAAGTCCTTCTATTTCTTTTTTTAATCAACAAAAGGGGAAAAATGAATCGAGTGATGGTAAAAATGGCAAAATTTGGGCACGGCATGAGCGAAAATAAATCAAGTTACTCGCAAGTTATTGAATCCCTATTGTTTTTTTTTTCGACGTTTTTAATAGGCATAAAAATTGATCCGAAAATTGTTAAGAGTTCATATAATACTCGACCTTAATTAATACGAGTACACCGGATTGTGTTCCAAGAAAAGGTCCAATCACATTAAATTTGTAATTTTTCTTTTCGAAATTGAAAAGGCCAAGGAGGGGCGATCCACGTTGGTTGTCCTTCTAAGTATCGTCGTGGAGATCCCATTCTTGTTCACGATATTCAGTTCATGTCGCAACTATTCGGAAGAAGTAGTTATTTGCTGTGAACTCAGTCCTACTCTCTCTAGTCTTCAAATTGGCTAGCCACTAGGGGTCTGTTTGTTAATTGGTCAAATAATACCTTATTATATTTTTTTATTCTCCGAAATAAAACAAAAAAGAATAAAAATCTGTTTCGTAATTTTTTTATTTTTGAGAACAAATTTGTTCCCGAGGATAGATTTGGCATAGAATCAAAAAGTAAAAAAAATGTGTTCCTTTATTGTCAGGAATAATTCCAAAATCAAGCCAATTTTTTTTCTCTTTTCTTTTTTTCTTTTCCTTTTCTCTTCTTCTTCCTAATTGTCGATCGCTGGCCATGGTGATGATCGATGACTGGCTAGGAGAGGTCTGGCGAACTCGCTGGAGCCTTGCCGATGACCAAGTGAGTTTGTCCAACCATCGACGAATCTCGGCCTTGCCACCAGCCATAGTGAGACTCGACCTCACCAGGCTAGGGCAAGGTTGGTCTCGCATCAGTAAGGCTCAACCTCACCCCACTGGCAACTGGCTAAAGAAAAAGAAGAGGGATGGAAGAAGAAAACCAAAAAAGAAAAGAGAAAAAAGAATAGAAAAAAAGAAAAAAATGATAAAAGTATTAAAAAATTAAAGAAATTTTAATTCAAAAAGATTTTGAGATTTTACAAACACATTTCTATCTTGAGAATATAAATTTTGAATAGTTATCAAACACTTTCAAATGTTCAGAAACTCGTCCATGGAACAGAATAAAAAAGAATCACTTTTAAGAAAAAATTGCTTCGAGAACAGAATGATTATGAAACGCATCCTAAGTTACACTTTACAAGTATGGAGCTATATAGTATGTGATGAGCGTAGGGACAGGGTAGCATCTTCCTCCTTCTCTTTATATCTTTTAGGGTTAATGATTCGGGAAGGTTTGCCTACACGAATTCGTGCAAACAACTCAATGTGAATCGATTTCACATGGACAAGCTCCATGCCCGTTAGTGGTGGTGGAGAAAGAATTGTTAGCATGGGGAAGTGGATGTGATAAATCGTGAATCTCTAGCCTTGAATTTTGTTTCGACTAACCCTAGGGTTCTCCGATGAATTGCTCTTTCACTTTCGATCTTTTCCTGCCCATCTTGCATTTGCAATGTTTGGTCTATTTTGCCATTAGAAACGAAATTGCATGCAATGATATGTAAGTCCAGTCTTCCGGTTCCTTCTGAAGCCTTTGTTTTCCATCTTTTGGGTCACCATCGGTGTGCAATTTTGTGCTTGCAATTGCACGCTCAATGCAAAGTCAAAGCCATATTGAATTTTGTATGAAGTCAGTTTAACTTAGGAACCGAATACAACGAATACCAATACTTAAAAAGAGCTAAATAGTGGACGTAGCCTCCTTACAAAAGGTTGTGAAAACCCTAAGTTGAATGCAAGACTATAACGTTTGATCTTTTGGCCATCTTGTTCTAACTCGCGTAACATTCAATCTTGATCCAAAGCCAAAATTCACTAAAATTAAGTCACTACAAGATCCATAAATTAGGTTGAAAAATCAAAGTGAATCAAAATGTTAATATCGAGATGAGTGACATTATTGTTCTACTATAAAGGATAAGATATAAATACAACATATCAAGTTGACTTGTGAAGAAGTAGGTCAATTACAAAGGAGTTTTTGAAGTTTGAACATAAAGCTCTCTTTTCAAAAAGTCCAATGATGTTAGAAAGCACAAACTATATGGTTAATCTAACACAATGAGTCAATTCTACCATCATGCAATCCTCCAACCATTCTATCGTGGATCTGAAAAGTTATGAGGTAGTTTTATGATATGCATTGATGATGTCTGAAGACTAAACAATAATCCCTTTGAAAGGCTGAAAAATTGTGTTATGGAATAACTTAGGGTTATTGGTGTCGGATGCTAGTTGTATTAGTGGTAACGTGAATCCTCTTTTTCACTCCTCTCCAGTGTATATTAATGGTGACACAGTGTTATGTCTTTTCTCTAAACACTAAGCCCCTAGTAACAGGTCTTATTCCATATTTATTTAAATATATGGGCTACAACAATGTCTCTATTGTTTTAATTCGAGGGTGATAAAGAGAAATATGTGATGAGTCTTTTATAATTGTGCATTACATTTTCATTCTGTAGTAAACCAATTTTGGTTCTTGACATGATGATCTTTAGATTTTGGTGATAGAAACTAAACAATTTTTTTCTGGAATATTTTATTATCAACCAATGAGATTAAATAGCAAAGATCCAATGATTTAAAACCTTAACAAATACACAAACCATGAGAAAGAAAGGGGAGATTGGCATAGACTGTTAGAAATATTTAGGATATGTCCTAATCCATCAAGAGAAAATGAATCAAATTTAACCCCAGCTTTTTGTTTCTTTATGCCGCCATCTTTAGTTATCTCATCTTCAGTAAATTCATGATTTTTTCAACACCGTCTTTAGTCATTTTATTTTCAGAAAAAATATTCTAAACATCTCTAATATAGAAAAATGGATATTGATAGCTCAATCTTAATTTAGGCCTAA
Organism: Eucalyptus pauciflora; assembly: GCA_007663325.1. Lineage (NCBI taxonomy): Eukaryota > Viridiplantae > Streptophyta > Magnoliopsida > Myrtales > Myrtaceae > Eucalyptus > Eucalyptus pauciflora. Next base: position 74,177 of record VMYD01000165.1, read on the forward strand.
ACTAAGCACCGATAGATTTCTTTAGTATAGAAATGGATGATTTTCTGTATTATCATTGCTTTGCTAGAACAGTGACCACCGACAATTTCTAGTCTCTATCTTATCCTCCACCTCTAATGAACAAACATTGATTGTCCATGAGTACTTGCATCCTTTGGTCTTTTTAGCTTTTTCAAAATGCGTCTTTATTAAAGGTAGTCACGAGAAGGAGACAAATGGGGCATCCCAATATCTAATGTCATTGTCTATGTCAAATTATCCCGTTTTAGTCATTGTCTTATTATTGACCCTTATATGAGGGGACCACGTCAAGCATGGCAGAGGACATGGTAAATGCAATTTTGTCCTCTATTTTTTCGATAAGATGTGATGAATCCTTAATTTCAATAATTATTATTTTCCTCAATATAGACCTTGAAGAGTCCAAACGGAATTGTCAGTCCGCATGCTTATTTGAACAAGCAATGTAGGAATATGAATTATCATAATATAAGCACATAGAATGAGAGAAGACATAAGATGCATTCACGATTCTTAACAGTATTTGACAATCTCAAAAGTTATAATCAGCTCTCTTTGCTTGGTCAAGTGGCTAAGTTAAAGCCCTAGATCATCAAATCTCTAGCTCTAACGCTTGACTTAAACAAAAGGGTCCAACAGTACACAGTCTCTAGGTCCAAAATCGAGAATCCATAACCCAATCTACCAAATAGGAGCAAATAGAAGTAGAGTCGCAGCACCCACACTAGCAAGCAACGCCACCCTTCCGAAACAAAACTACCATAGAAGTACACAAAAACAAACTAATCATGAAAGAGGCACACAACAAAACAGAAGCAAATTTCATTTCAACAGCAAAAATGAAAATTGCCGAAGGACCCTCATTTTTGCCCAACTATAAATCAGCTTGGTTTATCATAAATCATTGATTTATTCCCACATTGTAGCAAAAGTATCCTGGGCGGCGGAATGTTCCTAATGCTAAAGGTCAATCAATGACAGAGAGAGTGGGGACACTCCATTAAAACACGCCTTGTCAAATTATTAGCCTACACGCAACGTGCATCGCTTTTTTTCGGTGACAGAGTTCTGTCAAAAGAGAATACGTGTGGTCCTCATTTTTCTTTTTCTTTTTTGCATGAATGGTTCAATCATGGAATTCTCGTGTCTGCTTTTTGGCAAATAATAACTTTCTTGAGAATATCCTACAAAACAAGAGTTTTCCTATTTACTACATAGACTTCATTCGTGTCATAAATTATACATTGTTTGATATTCTCCTTCTAATGCCATAATCAATTGGAAACTTCTATCTCTATTTACTTTAAATTTCAAAATACTACAAATTTTTTAATTATTATTAAAGAAAACACTTAATATAATGTAAAATGGTCATATGTATATAATGTGTGTGTATGAATTTTTTTTTATAATGTTCTACCTATTGACAATTAAACTTGGGCTAACTTAGACTCTTATATCTATTTAATGTTATCTATTAAATGAATTCATGCATTATCATTCTATAAGGAATTTTTTTTTGCCGAATTGTAAAGATTAGAATGTCAAATTATATATATATATATATATATATACTATGGCTATTTGTTAAGGTCATGACTACTTTTTAACCAAAAAAAAAATGTAATGACTAAACAAAAACGTCCAAACCGAATACTCTCACATTCTTATTCTTTAATAGCATTCTTCCAAGTTTAAGAATTAAGGATTTTTTTGGATAATACCGCATAATTTTGTTAACCAGATTGTTATGCAATTGTATTCATAATTTCATGCAAGTATTTTTAAGTCCTCACGGTATGGATGAATATGATTTTTCAATAAGACCCTCCTATCATGCACGCAAAGCCTTGGCCCATTTCAATTTTGAAGGTTAGGTTTGAAAGACCATTTGATAGCCTAGCCCCTCCCCACTATTAACCGTAATGGCATGGAATCATACCATACTCGAGCATGATTCCTTGCGACCCTTGGATCACCTTAAGCAAAGTAAGAATCAAGGCATTTGTGGAGTTTGACAAAGGAAATGAATGAGATTTATGCAACCTAAAAAGGGGAAAGAATGAATCAAGCCACGACTAGACCCAGCTTGATTCATGACCAGGATGAGGCCTACCATGTGATCCAGATGTGCCTTGTTTTGTTGCTGGCATATATGCGATTGGGCCTAACTTGATCCATGACTGGAACTTTCTTTACTTGCCACTCCCCTCTCTTGATTGTTACTGCAGTTTTTCCATTCCTCATATTTTCGTTACCTTTTTTCACACCACTATGCAATTGGTCCATATTGCTATTCTTTGATATACTAAAATTCCCTTGTGTGGGAGTAAAATTGAATGGTGGGAGTGCCGTAATTTTGCAACTACATGTCAATCTAGGCTAATCTCATTTAATAAAATGCTGGCACCATGTCGATGTTAAATTGAATTTATGCACATATTGAATGGCCTTTAGAATGTAGACAATTTAACTAAAGTGCATGCTTAGTTTAAATTAATGATTGCATGTTTGTACAATTGTATGCCATCATAATATCTCCGAAGTATTAACTTCATGAATTCTCGCCACCCTTTCAACAATGAAATGATGTCATGACTATGCATTTCTAGTGCTATAGTTCAGGTTGGTCCACTTTGAACATTGAGAGACGCAAAATTTAGAAGGCAAGAGATTCGTCAATTACTTGCAATCTTCTTAAATATATGCACAGATCTTTCATGGAAGTTTCTTTGTAAAAATGTTAGGTCGAAGAGGTCATTGATTTTTTTATTTATTTGATAGAGTAGATTAATATTCTAAAGCATATTTTTACAGCATCATCAAGTTCAAAGTATAGTTTGCATCAGTCTTCAAGTTTTATTTTATTGAACCTTTATTTTAACTTCTAAAAGAATACCTTACATTATTTTTTAATTTCATACCAGTTTTACTCCTAAGGATGTTAAAGTATGAGGCCATCAATATTTCTCCATCTTGACATGAATGTCTATATGACTTATTAAATATAGTAATGAAGTAAAAGTATATTAACTAATATCATGATATGACCAAATTAAAATTACAAAGGTTGAGTTAAACAATTAACTTAAAATATGAATAAAGGGAAAATAGAATTAAACTAACATTTAGAAAAATATGTGGAAACTATAGTCTTGGAGCCGTGCAACAAACATGTATTTTGCTAGTTCTATGCAGACTTCATCTGCAATTACCGCCAACGATTTTATTTTATCTATAGAGGGGTAAGATGGCCACATCAGCAACATATGAATTAAGCAGCTCATAAACATCTCACTCTGCAATTAGACTAATTAGGCCCGCGTAAAGAAAGGAGAATTCTCATAGACAATGGCAAGAACTTTCTATCATTCTACTTAGTTGAAATTAAAATGTTGCCTGTGTATCAAAATATGTGATCTAGGAAATTATAGATTAAGAAAGGCGTATTGTGAAACGGTTATGAATTAGAAAAGAGATTACTAAAAAAATTATCTCTCATAGAAACATGAGAAGCACTGATGTTGAGAGATTTTATTCAGAAACAAAAACTAAAAAAGGTTGATAAATTGCAATTAGCTCGAAAAAAAGTAAGAAAATAAAAGCAGAAAGAGTACACTTCTTCATCGATTCAGCACAATTGCACAAAGGAGGCATAGTTAGGAATTCTAAATTCAAGTCAGCAATGCAAAAGGCCTAAAATGACATTTTAAGTGTTTTAACTCAATCAACTATTGGATTAGTAGTATTTGTTCCTTTGCAGTTTCTTCTTCAGTTAGGTTTCTTTACCAAGTGGAGTATAAATATGTCCACTTGATTTTGAACTTAACTTGTCCTTATCAATAAATCCTGATTTAAGACATTGAACCACGAAAGTTCCGAAGAAAATGACATATCACATTCTTCCTGCACTCCACCAAATCCACTTGACAAAAGAAATTAGAATGTGAGGCAACGTTAGGCGACATCTACATTGGAATTTGCGATATGCTAGTGATGAATTAAGCTCTGGATCAAATCCCCCCTTGGGAGGGGGACAGAGGGCATCTCTTCATATGAGTTGGCTACATCATGAACTTGAGAAAACGGATGCTCCAATTCGAATTTGACAGCTAATTGATGAGGATTGACGAGGGGGGAGACACGTTGGACTTGGATTGACCCTACATCTAGGCTATTTGACCTCATATGTACCTTAAAGAGGAGAAATGTAATGAACACTATTAACACTCGAATTTTTGTAGATCATTCGGACATCCATTTTTTGTCAAAATATAAAAATACAAGAAAAAGGGTAAAAACGACAAAAATATAGTAATAAGAAAGAATAAATAAATAAACAAGAAAAATAGATAAAAAAATAAAATAAAATTCGGGTAGGCCATTTATGCCTGGCCCGGTTACTGAGCAAAATTTCCGGCCCACTCGGGCTTAATCGCGGAATTGGCCCAATTTTGCTCTTATTTTTTCTATTTTGTTCCAGCCCAACCCTTTTCCTTTCGGTTTTGTTTCTCCCTTCTCAGCCCATTTTGTTTCCTCAAAATAGAAAGATCTCATGCAGTTTGCTGCCGTCTATTTGGAGTTCTCCGTTCTTGAGCTAGGCCACGTTTTGCAAAAGAGCTGGTGCGGCTCTGTTCGTGGCCGAGTAAATTCAAGGAAAAGCAAATCTCCTCCGAAAACTCTTCACGAAGCCGAGACCTCGTTCATTGGTAGGACGTGAAGAATCCGGTAGCCGATTCGAGTTTTCATCACAACACGAACATCTCAAGTCGGGTAATCTCTGCTCTGTTTTGTTTGGTTTTGCAGAAGTTTTAAACTTAGCCAATGAACTCACGACAAAATCCTACTAAACTGAGATCGTTTTCGTCGCGATTTATGCTGATCTAGAGGTTGATGCACTGCGTTTAGACCGAGTACAGCATCGTATTTGGTCTCGGAACTTATATACGAAAAACGCACGCCACCTGTTCGATAATTTGCGCATCAGACGTTTTTCATCTGACTTTGTATAATCGGATACTTGAGAATGTTTATATCTGTAATGATTCGTGTCTAGTACACTAACTGCTGCGTTTCTTTCCTTCTGGATGCATATCATGCTCATGGTGCCGTTTGAACGTGGTCAGAGTCTCAAATCCATCGTCGTTTATTTCGGCGACGATCGCGATTAGCTACGGCCGTGTTGGATGCCTCCACCTCTCTTTCAAGCACTAGCGTTTCGTCCGGTTCTGGACTGGTGTATGTGACTGTTAAGTTAGAAAGGAATTCTTTTCCGGTGGAGGATGTGTTGGGGTTACCGCTCGGCGAAGGTTTGACGACGGTCTGAGATGATTGGCAGTGACGGTTTGGTGACTAGTGAGCGAGGTTGGCTGCCGACGTTGGAACGGTTGAGATTTTGAAGTGCGTTCGTGTGGTGAGCTTTGACTTTTTCCATAGAGAAGATTCGGCAAGTTGCAGGGGGAGAGATTGGCTTCGGGAAGAAGACGACTAGAGAAGGGGATGAAGGAAATTAAAAAAACAGCTTTAAAAATTAAGGTTTAATCCGACGCAGGTTAGGTCCAGATAGACGGATTGGGTTAGCGGGTCGGCCCGGGTAAATCTGGCCCGAAATCCTTTTCTCGAATATAATAATGATGAAAATCATTAAAAAAATCTTAAAAAGCATAATAAAATCTTAAAAATCTTAAAAATAAACAATAAAAATTCATAGAATTCAGAAAAATCATTAAAAATTTTAAAAAATCCAGAAAATTCATAAAACATAATAAATAAATAAATCATAAAATCATAAAATTTTAGAAAACCTTGAAAAATCAGAAAAATTCAGAAAATTGGAATTCGTTAGAAAATTTGCTAGCTCTTCAAATATTTTCTTTCTCTTAAAAGTCCTTAAAAAAATTAAAATCCGAAATTAAACAAGCCTTTATGACTTTACAATAGGGATTTTTGGATTGCCATTTTCTTTTAGAGACAATATTAGGCTGCTTGTGTGTTTTTTATTCAATTACACATGATTGGGCAGGAAGAAGAAAGGTGGGACAAAAAAAGAAATAAAATAAAATAAATAAAAATCAAAAAATGAAATATTATTAAAAATTATCCACATTAATGTCAACTGGACGGTTGGTATCCATGTTAGCGTTGGTTAGCCAAATTTGGTCATAGGGACTGAATTGATACAATTATAAAATATTTATGATTGGATTGACAAAACAAAAATGTTTGGAATTAAATTGACAAAATTGCAAAAGGTTTTGACCTTTTTGATAATATTTTAAAATTTAAATATCATCAAGTACTTCACATTATCTCCTCTAATTTAAGCGACAAAGTCCAATGTGGTTTTTTCTCATTTTTTTTTTTATGACAGCTGAAATTGATGGTGCACTTAATGTAAGATCTTAAAGCTCTCATGTTATGGTCTTTTCCTCTAGCTCCCATGGGATAGTGGCACACTGATTAGCACGAGGACCTAGCGTGATTGATCCTTATCGGTGGTCATGAGCAGTGTGCCATCATATTTTGCTAATATGGGGCTCACTTGACAGTATATTTCCCAAAAGTAGTTAAACGTGGGGGCATCATTAGGTTATACTGTTAATCATAATTTACAAAACTAGCTAAGCTACTTGGTTGTGCTTGCTAGATAAAATTTAGAATTTGATTGCACTTTCATTAAAAAAATTTAAAGTTTCGAGTGCATTTATCTCTGTTCTATATAGAAGCATTCCTTGTATGGACATAAAAATCATAGACGATAAATTTGCACATATTTAAATATCATGTGTTTAAAAGATATATAGTCCAATCTACTTAGTCGATTCTCCTAGACTTTTGTTAGTATTTTATCAATTAGTTAGATTTGCATGTGCAATCTATCCAAATTTATGTTTAGTTTACATTTACTCCATAAATTTCCGACGATTAAGTTTATATGTATCGTTTAAGTATGTGTATATCTAAATATGAGTGATTTGTCTAATATAATAACTTAATTTAATAACTATCACAAAACTATTTTTTCAAATGTTCAAAAACTATATAATAGCTAAAATACTAGAGGAATACGCAGTGGGAGAGCACATGAGTTGTTGTATATTATATTATGCTTTTTTTTTTTACCTTTTTTTTCATGCCACACATCTTCTCAAAGCAGAGTCTCCAAGCAAGTGTATAGAGATGAGTGCAGCCAAGTGGGGACGGCGGGAGGACGGTTCAGTCGGGCCCAGTACGGCCCAGATCATTTCGTGCCAGCTCCTTTTGTACTTTTTTGTTAATTTTTTGGGGTCTAGTTGAAATTTTCTTTTAAACGTTAATCTTTGAAAAGAATAAATAAATTCCAAAGTGGAGGCTGTCGTCGTCGAGGGAGAAGAGAAAGACTTCTTATTTGATCCAAAGATGAAAGTGCTCAGGAGCTGAGCGGAAAATGCTCTTGTATTGTCTCGTCAGATTCTAATGTCCATCGGAGAAAGGCTCTCCAAAAGCGATCCAAAACTCGTAATCCTCCAATTCTGCTGCTTCAAGCCGACCCTTCGTCGCGAATTGGTGTTTCGTTGTGAAGCATGGTACTTTGGGATTGGTTGTGCGAGCATGAAAGAGGGAAGATTTGGGCGCTTGCAACTTCCTTTGATGTGTGGAGAATGAAGACAAGCTTCGGACTGCATTCACCGTGCTTTTTATGCCTCTAAATCTATTTTTCAATCCTTGAGTTTTGTTTATTATCGCTTGTATTTATTGTTATTCTACTTTGGTCTCTTAGACGTTCATGTACTTAAGGAATGGCCCTTTGGAGAGTGAGACACTTCAGATTGTTACTTGTCCACAGTCGGTAGATAATCAATATTGTTTCATAGTTCAGTAGGACAATATTGTTTCCTCCAATTCTTGATTTTCCTAATAGCCTTGATCAGCTTAGTTATTTTCTTTAATCATCTCTTCTCTTACCTTGTAATGGATGGTAATTAAGAGACATTGTTATAGGATGCAGAATATGGGACGACTACAGGAGTATCAATGCTGGACAGGGCAACGACAGTTTTGGCTCTTGCGTCTAGAGATTCCAAAACGTGAAGATTTGAACACGCCGGGACATATTTTCCCATTGGAGTACAGGGAGGGTGGTGTCCTAGAATGAGCTGGGCATACGGAGGCTTTTGTCGACCTTGCTGTGTTAGCTGGATTGGAACCTGTGGCAGTTCTTTGTGAGGTTGCAGATGATGATGGCTTCATGGCAAGATTACCTAAGCTTCGTGAGTTTGCGCAGTGGGAGAGCTTGAAAATTGTATCTATTACTGATCTAATAAGGTAAGTATCTCTTCCCAGCAATCCAATGCAAATATATCTTAGGAGATACAATTCCCATTCGGATCCAAATGTCGGCTTCAACTTTCAATTCTCATGTATTGGCTTTTTTTGCCAAGATGTTGTCCCAGTTGCATCTCCACTTTTTGGAGTGGTTAAGCCAAGAGTTGAAAGTTTGGATTCCTGGGTGGGGTGGGAAGAAGAGTCTCTCATGGGGGGTGATGTGCTGTTGTTTTACATAGCAAAAAGACGAGAGAAGCATAAGCTATCTTGGTCTATTCATGTCTTAAGTTTACTTTATGCTTTAAGCTTGTGGTTGTTATTCCGCTCGTTAACACCATGCAGATCAACAGTTTTGGGATCTGAAGAGTTGTTTCTCACAATTTTTTATGTGCATGTTGTTGTTAGATTAATGTCTACAGTTCATCTATTACCCGATGTTTAACTTTAGAAATTGGTTATGACTGGCCAGGATTCTTGTTTGAGTCATGTCCATGAGCTCATGACTGCCGTTATCTCTGTGTACATTTTCTTGTATTTACCTTGTTTCAGAACCTATGTTTGGATGTCAGTTGACCATTAACTGGGGCAGAGCTTGAGGTGATTCTCAGCATTATCACTAGGAAATAAGGATAGAAGATCTTGATTGACAAAAGAGTGCTTAAAGTTGTCTGATGTATTCTCACTTATATATTGAGAAGCTTCTTATACTGTGTAATCAAGAAATGAATTCATGACTCATTAAATGCATAAATTTACAGGTACTGCCGGAAAAGAGATTAATTTATTGAATGTGCTGCTACTGCAAGATTACCAATAGCGCGGGGGCCATTCACAGCCTACTACTATAGATCAATATTAATTGAAATGCACATATGCAATGGTCAAGGTGAAAGATTATGAGTGAATTGCTAAAACTATTCAAAGAATTCAGAAACTAGTAAATAGAGAGTTTCAAATGGATTAGTTGTTCACTTTGAGAATCAAGTTTGTGGCATTGCATTTTTCAACACAACTTCAATTTGTACTTCATCTCATATACTTCCGGTGCATGACTTTGTTTGAGAATAATTTTACTGGAACCGGTTGTCAAGCTTTAGATGCGAATAGTTACACTAGTGAGAAATTGGTGGTATCTTTAGGTGGAACGCCATTAAATTTATCTTAAAGTTTTGTAAAAAAATATCTAATCATGTGTGGATCATAAATTGGAGTACCAAATTCATGTTACTTGGAGAAGAATGTTGTCTGAACAGGGATGTTTGACATGAGGAGAAATAATTGTCAGGATATTTGGTGAACTGATGGGCTGCATCCCACCATAATTATATTCTATGAAATGATTGACAAGGGGCCTATATGTATCTGCAATTTACACAGGAATGCCGTAATTTTGGTTAAAGATAGTATCCTTAGTTTCTTTTACTTTCATGTCCTCCCTTCAGACAGCAATATATACCATCATGTAATTCTTACTCCGTAGTTTATCAACTGAGCAGGGTGACATTGGAGATGGTCAAGATGTCCTTGTGAGTGTACCCTTGGAATGCCTCACAGAAGACACAATTGGATCTGCTAGATGCGACTGCAGCAACCAGCTTGCACTTCGATGTAGCAGATAGAAGGGGTTGGGAGGGGCGTGTTGTTGTACCTATGAGGGCACAAAGGAAGAACTACGTGCCTAAAATCTGCAGGACAACGGGCATGACACTGTGGAAGCAAAAGTGGAGCTCAGATTGCTCGTTGACCGTAGGGAGTATGTAATTGGTGCTCAGGTATTCTTCCTCGAGTCAGAAACTATACTGATGTGAGAGGCCCTGCATAATTTAGCTTCTGAATGAGGTTGGTTCATAGTCATTGCCACTATGCTCTATGGAATCGAGAAAGATCTGTAAACTAATATCATTAATCTGAAATTAAAAGTTAGTTGAATTTCAGTGACTGTCCCAGATATCGATTAGTAGAAGGAATCACTGCAGATGTTGTGTAACTCGTCGAAGTATGTGGGGCTTAAAGGTTGTGGCTTGAAGGAATTCATGTCGGCGGAAGACGACTTACTTGATTCCAATGCGCAAACAGCAAATAGTCCCGAATCGAACGTTGAATTGAGAGCCAATCACGAACAACAATGCATCACGTTGGTCTAGATGCAATCACAAGGAAAACACCCGATTTCCACGGCGTAAATGCAAACCGTTCTTCAAATTGATGATTGAATCCTGCCTATCTTCAAGATGGAATTTTGAGAGAGATTTTGGTGCGAATGAATTGACAACCCGTCCAACGGTTGTGTTCGGGAGATTTTATACGTCTCCCTTCGTACCCCTCCATTGGTGACCTTCCATCGTAACGTTTCAACTTGAAACGGTGCGTCCAATCGCACCCCATCACGTTCGGACCACTTTGAAGAACTACATCTCCCACTCGGACATGATGGGCCTGATAGCGTTCTATCAAGAATATAAGGCAATGCATTCAACATTCATCAACTTTACAGAACAATTCATACTGGCAAGTAAGCCGTGCGACCAGTGAGTACACCTGCACTTGGGAGCTCAAATTATGCACCTATTAGGGATGACATAATGGCTACAACCCGAAAAGAAAAATAAACAACTGATGTCTCACAGTGCCCTAGACATATCTTGTTACATCAATTCAAGTATACATATCCCTTAAAGGCTATACTTGATTATCCTCAAAACATCATGTATTTACAATTATATCCGCAACCACATAAGGCGATATAATTGGTCGACCAGTAAATACATGTGACAGATGTAAAACAACAATAGTCTTCCTTCGCACTCATGTCTCTCTTAATTTTAGAACAACTGCTTTCCTAGACACGTCCCATAGGCCATATCTATTCATGACCGCCCGTAACATGCTAAAGTAGCAACACTGATCTTTCATTTCGAGAACATAGTCAGAAGTAACATAGGGCACGAATTGAGGTAAATTATAAATTACCTCAAGGGCTCACGCAATGAGTAAATAGGGATAATTTTACTCACCTTCCATTTTCGGTCGAACAATGCACATGTAGTATGAATTACATGCTATAGTGGATTTCTCTTTCTATAAGAGCGTATGTCATTTCTTAAATATATCCACTATACGGATCTTAGCCTAAACATAGTCACGTGCCTCTCACGTACTCATGTTTAACTCGAGTGCTATATTAGCTCGCTCTCTATAGCGCCGAATTAAGTACTCGCATCTGGCATCTTACAGGCATACATGATTGTGGGACTATCATGTTCGGTCTTAAAAATAAATCACAAACCTCATCTTGACTCCAATCAAGGCGACATATTTTATGTACTAGACTTGCTCTTCAGCATTTATTTGTACATAACGTCTCATCTCAACGTGCTAACTATAGCACTTGAGGCGATTGCTCGTGTGAGTAAGCCAATCATTACCTGCTGACATACTTTCCAATAATATATGTGTGCTTGTGCTAGTCTTATAATGGATTTGTACTTTTTGATAAAACATCAAGTCATTAATAAACAAACAAGTACAATACATATGTCCATAAATACATAAAACAATGATCCTCTACAATAACACATATCACATCCTACGCAAACCTAGTGACATCCTGTGGGTCAAAAATATGTCTCTAGGAATAGCCTTCGTAAATGGATCAGCAACCATTCTATTGGTTGAAATGTATTGTAGAATCACTTCTTTCTGCGCTATAATATCTCTGATGAAGTTATTCTTTATGTCAATGTGCTTCGTCCTTCCATGATACTTGGGATCTTTCACATAGGCAATGGCTGCTTGACTATCGCAATAAACTGTCACCGGTCTTGGAATCTCAGTGACAGTGGCTAAATTTTCAAAGAAACGTTTTAGCCATACTGCTTCTTGCACTGCGGCAGAACACGCAATAAATTCAGCCTCCATAGTTGACAAGGCTGTGCATGTTTGTTTCTTGCTATTCCAAGAAATTGCACATCCATTGAGCAAGAACGCATATCCAGAAGTCGATTTACGCTCATCCAGGTCTCCACCCCAATCAGCATCTGAATAACCTAATAGGCGTAAATCATTCCCTTGGTAACAAAGTCGATAGTCCATAGTGCCCTTCAAGTATCTCAGGATCCTCTTTACTGCTTTCCAGTGTGCTGGACCGGGACTTGATTGAAATCGGCTCACCAATCCCACGGCATAACATATGTCGGGTCGAGTACACATCATAGCATACATCAAACTTCCGATCGCACTAGCGTAAGGAACAGTTTCCATTATTTTAATTTCTTCTGGAGTCTTAGGACACATCTCAGTACTTAGGCCTTCGCCTTGCATGACAGGGGTATCAATGGGATTACAATGCTGCATATTGAAACGTTCAAGAATCTTCATAATATAAGATTCTTGTGATAAAGTAAGGAGTTTCCTTGATCGATCTCTTTCGATCTTAACTCCTAATATATAAGCAGCTTCTCCCATGTCCTTCATTTCAAAATTGGAGGACAACCATTCTTTTATGGTGATTACCATAACCTTGTCATTTCCAGCCAATAGAATATCGTCCACATAAAGTGATAAAATCACAAATTTATCTTCAGACCGTTTGACATATATACAGTGATCCTCTTCGATCATCGTGAAACCATAAGTTGTTATGGCTCGATGAAAACGAAGATACCACTGTCTAGATGATTGCTTAAGGCCATATATTGAGCGATGAAGTTTGCAAACTTTATGCTCTTGACCTTTAGCTATGAAACCTAATGGTTGTTTCATATAAATTTCCTCATCTAGTTCTCCATTGAGAAATGCCGTCTTTACATCCATTTGATGTAATTCAAGGTCCAAATGTGCAACGATGGCTAGAATAAGACGTATTGAGGCAAACCTTACAACTGGTGAAAAAGTTTCCTCGTAGTCTATACCCTCTTGTTGAGTATAACCTTTCGCCACAAGACGAGCCTTATACTTTTCAATGGATCCATCCGCCCTTTGCTTAATCTTAAAAACCCATTTGTTTCCAATGGCCTTACGATTGGGTGGTAGATCAACCAAGTCCCAGACATGATTTGTCCTCATTGACTCCATCTCGTCTTCCAAAGCTTTTCTCCATTCTTCCTTATCAGAGGATGAGAGAGCCTCTTGAACAGTCTTAGGCTCGGCATCATCTTTATGAGCAATCATAAATGCTTCCCCTTCAATCTCAAAACGACGACGAGGAATACTTTTACGATCACTTTTACGCAACTGAATTTCTCTTGAATTCAATTCGCCAGACGATGCTACACTCCCACTAGGTCTTTCATGTTGAGGTAAATCTTCATTCCCCTCCATAACATTAGTGGGTGTATTATTAGGATCTTCCATCTCATATAATTGGAAATCCTTATCAATCTCACCTCTACTAGGAAAATCGTTCTCCAAGAACGTGACATCTCGTGACTCCTTTTCGGTCACACTTCCATCAGCTTGTTCACCTATGAACACATACCCTTTGGAGTGTTCAGAATATCTTATAAAGATACATTTCTTCCCTCTAGGGCCTAATTTGCCATATTTATGGGAAGATTCATGAACATAAGCTGCACATCCCCATGGACGTAGACTACTTAAGTCTGGTTTTCTTCCAGTCCATAATTCATAAGGGGTGGAAGTGACCGATTTTGAGGGCACTCGGTTAAGTACATAGGCAGCAGTCAATAATGCATCTCCCCAAAAGGAGATAGGTAAATTTGCTTGCGCCATCATAGACCTAACCATTTCCAATAGGGTTCTATTCCTTCTCTCAGCTACCCCATTTTGTTGTGGAGTATAAGGAATAGTCAATTGTCTTACAATTCCCTTTTCATCACAAAGAGCTTTGAATTGCTCCGATAGATACTCACGTCCACGATCGGTTCTCAATGCCTTTATTGTTTTGTTCAACTGATTCTCTACCATCGTTATATATTGTCTAAAGCATTCTAATGCTTCGGACTTATGGGAGATCAGAAAGACATAACCGAAACGCGTGAAGTCATCTATGAAAGTAATGAAATATGAGGCTCCATGCCTCGCCCTCACATTCAAAGGACCACAAATGTCAGAATGTATGAGTTGCAATGGAAATTCAGCTCTAGTCCCTTTACCGAATGGTTTTCTAGTTGCTTTTCCCGCTAGACAATGTTCACATACGGGTAGATCAACATTAGTGAGTGACCCTAAAAGGCCTTCTCTAGCTAATGTTTGCATTCTTTGCAACCCAATGTGACCTAATCTAGCATGCCAAGTATTTGCATCAGTCCCAATGTTATCAGAAGACGCAATTAAAGAAAAACAACCATCAACATTAACATTGTACTGATCATAGTCAATGTTTAACACCATAAAACCATTCAATACATGACCTGAACCATAATAAACTGTTCCATACAAAATATCAACACAATCACCATGGAAATTCAATACATAACCTAAGCTAAGAAGAACAACTACAGAGACCAAGTTTCGTCGAATATCTGGAGCATAAAGGACATCATGCAGGAATAGATTTCGACCACCACGCAAGATTAATTTGCATGTGCCGACACCCTTCACTTCAACTCTTGAGTTATTCCCAACATATATCCATCTTCTTCCAGGCGGTATCCGACGATACTCCACAAATGCTTCTCGGTCTCTAGCTACATGGTCCGTTGCTCCTGAGTCTACAGTCCACATTGGATGAGATTCAGCAAGCATTACAGTACTAGAAACAAAAGCATTACTCATAGTAATGGAGTAATAGGGTACCTTTTTCGGCTCAGTGCATTCACGAGCAAAATGACCCAGCTTGCCACAATTGTGGCATTCCATCTTGGCCTTGTCCTTCTTCCCACCACGCTTCTTGCGTCGGAAGGTCTTAGCCCTCTTGGGTCCCTGATCAGTCATCTTCCCTTTGTTGTTGAACTGAAGGTTCCTCTTGCGCTTGAAGCCCGAAGCTTTGCGCGAACTCGTTTCAGCAACATAAGCATGGGTAGAGGATCTTGCAGCCTCTAGGCGCTCATCCTCTAATTCCAAATGACGTGCAATATCATCAAAAGTGACGATGTTCTCACTATGCGTCATATTGATCTTCATATGTTCCCAATTATCAGGAAGAGACCTAATAACAGCCTGAACTTGATGTTCATCAGTAAGGGAGTGACCTGCCGACTTCAGCTCACGGATCATGTTTGACATCTCCCGAAGATGTTGCCTCATTGTTACATTTGGGCGCTTTCGGAAAGTGTCAAACTTGATGGTGAGTCTTCTCAACTTAGTGGCAGATGTACCCCAAAATTTTTTTTTCAAGGCAACCCACATATCTTGAGCTTTATCATAACTTTCAAACCCACACATGAGATCATCTTGCATACAGCTCAGCAACGTGATGCGAGCAATGCTATTCTTCTTTTTCCAAGCTTGATAAGCTTCTAGATCTCTCCTGTGTTGAGCTAAAGTTCCATGCTCAGGTTCATCCATGGTGTGGTTGAGGGTTTCCAAAACCTCTTGTTCCTCAAGGATGTACTGAACCTTTCGGTGCCAAATATCATAATTGTCACCGTTCAGCTTCTCACCCTTATTGAGGTCAGCCACAATGGTCTTGGATGCCGATGCCATAATCAATTTCTATAACACATTAACATAATAGACGCAGAATTAATACTAGCACATTTTTCAGAGTAACACACATATTTAATTTTCAGCAAAAACAAAATAAAATATTAATAATTCAACAAAAGACATAGAAACAAAATTTCACTATGTTCCCAATCAATTTCTATGTACGATTGTTCAATTATCATTTATTATTTTAATTTGCACAAATTTTGAGTTCTAGGTGAGGATTCCTTCGAATTCTACCAACCTACGAACTCCCACTAGGAAAAATAATTATATGACTTCATGTAATTTCTACATCTTTCCTTAACACAAAACCATAGCATGATAATAACCTACGTATAAACAACAATCATGCTTCAACTATAATTAAAAAAACAATTCAACATGTAATGGATTTCCTACCATTGTTCTAATTTTCTAGTAACTAGAAAATTCCAAGTATATTAAAACTATATACTTCATATCATTGAACTAAACTTTACACATCATATGTAACAACACTTGCACATAAGCTAGCTACTGTATTTCCTAAACTACAAGAAAATACAAGCTACAAATGAATAAACTATGCATTAAACCATAAAAAAATACGCGTACATAAGGTTCCCTACACATTTTCATACATTTATAAAATCTAAAAAATAAAAATAATTATTCCACAGTGTAGAGGACACCCATACGAATCCAACGCCACCAACCACGCTCCAATCGGAGACTGCACGCGCCCCCACGCGCCGCCTGAGTGTGCGGCGTGTGTGGCGCACGCGCCAGCGAGTTAAAAGGCTCCTGGCTGGTCTGACCGTTGACCGGTCAACGGTTCGGGTCAACGTCCGGGTCGGGTCTCGGGTCGGGTCAACGGGTCGCCGGCCGGTGACCGGTGACCGGCCGGCCAACAACCGCCGACGGTGACGCGCGTGCCAAGCACGTGCCCATGTCCGCGTCAAGCGCGTGGTCCGCACGCGCGCGGACCAACGCCCAAGCGCGTGCAACGCACACGCCTGCAACTGCCGTGCAGTTCCGCACGTGTGGGCCCCACGCGCCAGCGGTTGGCGCGCGCGTGGATCCCACGCGCGCAGCAGTTGCGCGCGCGCGAAGGTGCGTGGCGCGTGGGTTCCACGCGCCTGCAACTGCAGCACGCGCGTGGACCCCACGCGCCTTCTTCCCCGCGCGACCGAAGCCATTTCTTCGTCATTTTCGCCGGTTTTCAGCCACGATTCGCCGCCGTTTCTTCTCCGGCAGCCCATCCCAGACACAAATAATTAATGGGTTTTGAAGAGCATGCCGGCACGACCACATGGGTTCAAATTTCGGCAAAAATGATGAAGAAATGAGCCCCAAATCAGAAGAAAAACTAGACAGAGGCATAAACACGCTTTGATTCAATGAAAAACAAGGCAGAAATCACGACCGTGCTCTGATACCAATGAAGGAATTCATGTCGGCGGAAGACGACTTACTTGATTCCAATGCGCAAACAACAAATAGTCCCGAATCGAACGTTGAATTGCGAGCCAATCACGAACAACAATGCCTCACGTTGGTCTGGATGCAATCACAAGGAAAACACCCGATTTCCACGGCGTAAATGCAAACCGTTCTTCAAATTGATGATTGAATCCTGCCTATCTTCAAGATGGAATTTTGAGAGAGATTTTGGTGCGAATGAATTGACAACCCGTCCAACGGTTGTGTTCGGGAGATTTTATACGTCTCCCTTCGTACTCCTCCATTGGTGATCTTCCATCGTAACGTTTCAACTTGAAACGGTGCGTCCAATCGCACCCCATCACGTTCGGACCACTTTGAAGAACTACATGGCTTGACTATTGCTGGGAGAGTTCCTCTAGTAATCCTGATAACAAAGGAGAACAAGAAATACTTGGAGACGAAACGCTTCAAGATGTGGCACATCTATGGTGCGGAAGTCAAAGGCCAGTTCAGCAATCTCATCTCATAAGCAAAAATGGCAAGCCGAGTAGTACCGTTTCTTCTGATCCGGCTGTGTCTGACTCATAGGAGCTGCTGGATAGTTCTGGCTGCTAATGATTTATTTGGGTGGTGCAAGCAAGTTCACTGACAGATGGTGTTATTACTTTATTCTTTTAAGCCCTAAGGTCAAGAACATTCGGATATTTGCTGACCATGATTGCTGGAAATTTTATTGCTGATCTCAGTTTTATAATTATTATAAGGTTCATTATTGTTCTATTGATATCATTCATTCATTTTGTAAGGCGAAAAGGAGAAAGATTAGCCCTCTTATTGGAACTTCCTTTTGTGTTATTGATGGATGGCAAGATTCATCCTTTATTCACCTTTCCTTGAATTTATAAATATTCATCTCTAGAGACCATTGCATATTTCAACTCTCCATGCTACGTATGAGTTCAATTTATATTTTGTCAAATAAAGACACGTGTACCTGGAATTTAAGAAGATGCAGTTTCACTGTGTAATGTTCACTAGTCTCCAAAAATAAAAATAAAAATCAGGAAACACTTAATATTGCAGCAGAAATGTTTGCTTTCTTGATCTGATTAACTAACAAAACATAGAGAAGCAGCGATTTTCCTGTAAGCATACCAAAGTTTACGCCTGAGTCTTATTATTCCTTCTGAAAATGGAGACTTTGAGTTCAATCTTATCAACTCTAACAAAACTCGAACACACAGACCTGTCCTTCCTCTAGAGAAGTTCCTCTCCCAAATGCGCCCCAACCGGAGCTTGAGCCATGTTGTGGGTAGCGCAGGAGCTTCACTTGCCATGATAAGTCCGAATATTAAAAAATATTCAAGAATTGCGGTTTGTATGCTTCCATTGATGCGTCCCTTTAAAACCCCACCTGGGACAGTCTGCCGAGTTGATTTTGGATCAACAAATGATTAATGAGTAAGAACATAAAAGGTATGATGACTACCACGAGTAATGTTAACCAAACCACGGGTATAATCTCATAGGCAAACCCAAAATCGGAATACGATGGTACCTTACGAGAAGGTAATAGATTTCATTCCTGTCCAAATTTTGCACATAAGAACTATTAACTCAGGATCTTTTCTTATCACATTTTGCTTCGATAAATTATGTGACCGGATAACTACAGTGAAGGAAGGATACTGCAGCTCGTACTTGTTGGCTGCTTTGAGAGCCCTAATTAACTGCGAATGTTTAGAACCACGAGAAGCCGGCATGGCAGGGTTCTTCCAGTACGATGAGGAAAGGTTGATGAACAAGTGACTGCTTTAGGAAGCTCTTTAAGAAGAACATCTTGGGAATCGAACGTATTAAAAGTGGGACGATGTGGTAGTTGATGGAAATTATTTCAAGAATAATGTCAGAGATCTAAAACTTGTACATAAAGATAATTAAGTTTTTTATTGAATGTTTGAGTATGACATACTTATTTATGTATCGAGTGCTTGTGATATCTAGATATATTACGCTTGCATTAATAAAAATAACAAACGAGTGGGCCGATTAAGGATTATTAGGCATAAAAACTCTTTTGGAGACTCGCCAATGATCAAATAATTAATTAACTTTAATGGGGTCTAAGGGGGCCTAGCTTTGCATGCCGAGCTAAAGGAGGGAATTGCTTGTCTTGGCCCACTTGCCAATGATCAAATAATTAATTCACTGAAAGTCTGACCGATTTCCATCACGTTTATGGTAGTCCACCTATTATTTCCTGTGTTCAGTCCGGATTAATCTAGGCATTTAATAATAGTATTTCTGGGAATGTCTTACTAGTAATCCCCTTAACTAAGAAATGGAAATTAGAATTTGGGTATCTGCTACAAATTGAAGAACTTTAGCCTTTGGAAATTAAAAAAATGAATGATATTAACAAATGTTGGATTAATATTTTCAGTATAAATTAATTATGTGCTCTTTTGTTTATTATTTATTTAATTTTGCATTTATATATAAAAATATATATTTAATATATAATGTATCGGAACGTGTCAAAATTCTTTATTTTTTGAAAAATGACGTGTCGGCGTGTTGTGTCGTGTCGCGTCGCGTCGCGTCGCCTGTCACGTATCTGTGTCGATTCTACATAGGTAATAGCAACCCTCTTCCCCAACCAAACTATGTCAAATTATTTCCTGAAGAGCAGGTTGAAGTTGAACCATGATGCATGTGAAACCTCAAGAAGCATCAAACATGAGAGATACTCCATAGAGAAGGAATGTCATAATTGTGTTGCACTTCACATTTGATACATCAAGAGGCAAAAACTTCTAGTGTGCATCTCCGTCGGTGTAAATGAGTTCTGGAACTGAACACTGCGAATGGAGGCTTTAAACATGGAAAAACCACGACGGATGAGCTCAAACATGCAGATGTCTCTTACTCGCAGCGCGTTTCTCTTGTAAATAGATACCAGCCGGCAGAAAAGATGCCCAACAGGGCATGTCGATAGAACATGAGCTCCACCGGCCACAATCTGTCCAGAGACATGAGTCACAGTTTGCTCGTCTTCCATAATGTCTTAGTTGATGAATCCATGAGGAAACACTCTGCCATGTATGATGAAGACCAGAATCATCTATACTTGCGTGCGCTCACGAGAGAAGCACACAAGATGAAGGCTCATGGCTTTGTAATTGCTAATTCAGACGTGGATAACTGTCAACTCGAATATGTACTGATAAAAAATTTAAAACTTAACAAATGCAGCATGTAACTCAGGCTTTCTTTCGTTTCATTTCAAATTGCTAATTTTTCAATTCTACCATCTAATTGAGCAGGGTCAATACCTTTTCCTTTCTATTTAATTATTTATGAGAGGAGTCCATACTTAAATGCACACACAGTAATCTTCTTTCCATAAATCTGATCAAGTCCAAATTAAAGTGACAAAAATATAATCTCATGAAGATCCTACCATTCATCATTAGACCAAAATAATATTGAGCAAGATATATAGTTGGGATTCATAATTGAATTTGAGATAGTGTAGTGGTGAATTAACAGCCAAGATCTTACGATGCTTCTCTTAATATAAGTTGGCCGCATTGTCGCCTCAAAAAATGGGTTCTCTGATTCAAATGTACTGGCTAACGTGCAGGACAGCATCTAGATCGTTTGATCTTGGCTATAAACTCAGAAAGTAGAAAATTTATCATTTTAAAGTCGCCAGCATGAAGGTTTCATCGATTGACTTACTATTTAAAGTTGGTGAGTCAGAGATAATTTGACGAATTAAGCCTTGCAAGCAGCCTAAAGCGACACTTATGGTTTTCATCTCAATCGACATGAATAGGAGATACTCACCAGCAGAATTGCAGTAACTTAGACCCTTAAATCTGATTGATGGGCGCAGCAAATGCGCGGCCTCCCTCTTTGTGTGCGTTGCACTTGCCTAACCTTCACACCAACATTGCCACTCACTCCCTTCGGTTACTGTCACATCATGCCAACGTCACGCTTCACCAATCTCCATTGCTCCTATCTCTCTCTTTCAAACAGCAATAGGTTGTACAGCTCAGTTAGATTATAACCATAATAGCCATTACATCATAATCTTAACCATCAGTGTGATCTAACCAAACATGCAATCACAAATTCTTTTACAAGGGGATAGAGTAGAAGACCAGAGGGAAAGCAGTAATCTTACTTCTCAAGAGGAATACCCTTCATATAAGAAGGAATATAAGGTAGCTAGGAAAAATAGAAAGGATCTTAGGGAAAGAATAAGAATGATGGCGCTTGATTTCATTGCCTTTTCCAATTAATGCCACAGGAGGAGATAACAACTATGGCAACGGAGATGATGAACCCGTTACTCCCAGAAATAGTGAGGCTGACGAGGGTTAAAATTGAGAAAGGTTCTCCTTGTATAATCTAAGGTGTGGCCATGAGAACCTTATTTTTGAAATAGGAATGATATTTGAATTTGCATCTCAATTTAAATTGATTATCTAAAGATATGCAAAGTATGAGATACTTTGGATGTTTTTTGAGGCAACATACATAGAAAAGTAGTGTTACATGGCATAAGATAGTCTCTGCTTTTTAAGGCAGAGTGTGCCTATGTTTTGAGCCAACGTGCTGTGAGCATGGGGAGTTAACAGATGGTGAAAATTCCAATTTATTAACATTCCTTGAGGTACACTGTGTGTACTTTCATATGTGATGTTGAGGAATGGTTACCGAAATAAGACAGTAATAAGCATCGAGTTTTATTAGTAAAAGGATTCAAGTTTCGTTAGTAGACGCCAACATCGAAACAAAGGAAGAAGCTGCCCTTGTTTTCAACTACAAAGAACTTCTAATCTACCCAACAACACTATTTTGAGCGACGCAGATGACTCCTCTCCTCTGTTTTTGATATTGACAGACATGCACTTACTAATCTTCTCTTCAAGATTTGTTTTTGACTCGAGATTCACATTCTTTCTCCCCTCTATCAAATCTTCTGCTTCAATTTCTCCTTTCATGTCGTCAATATCTATATAACTTCATTGTTGTGAATGGAAGTTTCAGAGATCAAACCATTCGAAAATTTCATTCCGCAAAGCAATGTACAACCAAGCATCAAAAGCAATTACTAAATCTCATAACAGGATTTACAATACGCATTGACAACAAACAGGATCCAACGTCCATGAAACAGAACATAAGCATCAACTAAATATTAGATTTTTCGGTTCATCGTGATAGTGTACAAGCAATCGTTAGGTCCTAATATCGCAATTGCAAAACCTCTCGGGTGCTTGCGAATCCGAATTATGTTAATTAAAGCATCCTCACAATATGACATTTTGAGTCGTTGTCGTCAGCTATGGAGGTAAAAACTAAAAACCCCGTTGAAAATCAACCTCACTCACACTTTCAGTCGTCGCCATCAAAAGAGAAATTGATAAAAAAAAATAAAAATTGTTACATTCCAATAAAAAATGGAGAATCTATTTATAACTCGACCAGTGGAAACAGTAATCTACTTTTTCTATTTTAACGATGTCTGCTTGCTTTTAGAATGCAGAAGACGACACGTTTTTCTTTTGCCTGGTTGGTCAGCCTGCTGAATAGATCTATAGTGACACGTCAGCCGCCACGTATGCAAGTTTCCAACGGACAGAGCACGCGTCTCTGCCATCCATGTTAAAGTTCGTTTGTTTTTCTTTTTTTTAAATTCAGGAAACGTGGCTTAAAAAGAATAGTCGATCTTGAGTCCAAAAATGAAAATTCTTTTTAGGCCATTAAATTATTTTTTTTCTCGGTAATGCCGAATCTGCCGATATAGAATGTGATTTCGATTCTGGTACTCTAAAGACTTGACTAATTTTAGAAGAAAAAGAACATTCCTTTCTATGGTCATAATAATTTTTTATTTAGTGAAAAATATTTCTAAGAATGCAGAATATAACCGTTAAACAACCAATTCAGAAAGCTATTGTCAGCATAGTTTCTTGGTTTGATCTGCCTATTCCACGTCCTTTCCTCCACCGCGAAGGGACCGCCATCTAAATATTCGAAAGAGTTGCTCTACATAGGGTGATTGAGAGAGAGAGAATAGACGATGTTAATCATGTTAGTTGTGGTAATGCTCAGTAATTTCAGGAAACGGAATCGCCAAAGCTTGAAACTTTACATAGAAAAGACTCAATCGGCAAAGAATCGGAACCCGCCGAAGTTGCGTACCTTGAAAATCAATGTCGACGGAGCTTTTTTTTCTTTCAAGGTAAAATAGTTAGAGCTATTTCGGAGATTATTTGCGACGAGACCGGAGCTCTACTGGATGGCCTTGCTACGAAGGTTCCAGCTTCGTCGGCGTTTCATACGGAAGCCGTGGCCCTGCTCGGAGATTTGCAACGTTTTCAGTCGAGGAGAGAGAATTCGCTGGAGCTCGGGTCGACGTGAGGTGGGAATCGAGCACCCCTAGTCTCGAGTTGGTTGACCATGATTTGTCTAAATACCTAAAAGTCGCAATTTACCGATTCACCTGAATGTTATCTCTTTACAAATTCGCAAGTAACACTATGCCAAGTGGATATTATGTGAATCAATATATGATGAGAAATAGGATAAATAAAAGCAAACACCAAAGAAGAAAAGGCCAACTAAATGTACATTTATGCTACTTTTTTCTATTTTCTAGCATAAAAATCTGAAGTCCTCAATCCCAATCCAGCAATTTGAAGCCAAAATGTCATCAATATCGTGTCCTCGAACTCTACAATAGCGTACGCTATCTTTGAACTCCCGCGGTAACGCTTCATGGGTTACGAACACTGATCGCCTCTACTACAGCCTCTCGGATATAATGCAGTGAAAACGGAGCAGGCACGTCAACATGACATCAGATTTGTCGATGAAAACAGAGCATGAGCATCACCATCCACGTCCGTCTCTTCGAATTTCCCCAGAAATTGACAATGCAGTGCCTGATCTTCTTAGTTAGGGCCCTTTGTTGACGCAAAAAGAGGCCTTGTCTCATGCAGAGTCTGCAGAAATCTCAACATCATCCAATGTGCTGCTTCCGGCCCACCTAACTGCGGTGATACCAGCCGGAGGTGAAACTTTGTCTTACTCTGGCGATGTTGCCGTGAGCAAGACTCTGCTTGGGGATGAATCAGTCGGCATTGAATTGCAGCTCAATGCAGTAGCGCTTGGAGCGATCGAGGACATCCGCCAAGGAAAGGTTTGTGTGCTCTCTGCATTACATTGTCGAGTGCATTTTAATCGTTCATCCATAACTGACCATGTCACAGTCGGAATTGAATTCCAGATTGTAGCGAAGGTAGACGATGAGGGCAGAGAGAATCGAGGGTGATCTTACAATTACAGCACCTTAGGCTGTAGCATTTTTCGTGGGGTACGGCACTGATATTGTTTGTGTGAACATGAAAGGCGAAAGATTTGAAGCGCTTGCAACTTCCTTTGATGGTGAATCAGAGGAAGAATGACGAGAAGCTTCACCATGACTGTGGTATGTGTCATAAGATGCTTATTAATTATTATGCAATCATTTTTCTCGTACCTTGTAGTGGGTTTCATCGCGAAGCCAGAGACTTTGCTCGATGGTAAAATCAATCTGATGGTGTGGTGTTGCATAATCCTGGGGAAAGCCGACGTAAGTATCGTCTCTTGCCTTTTGATTCTCAAATCGAAGTGGAAGGAGGTGCTGATTCGAGTCGATTTTGGGTTCGTTCAGTTGTTTTGGTGGGCGGAAGTGAATATGATCAGTGTGAGTAGTTTGTTTCGTGCTTGCTTTCGCAAGCTCTGGTTTGATAGAATGGATTTGGATGACTAATTTGTTTGGGCAAGGCATTGCCTCTCATGAGGGAGTAGCACCTAGGGGGGGTGATAAGAGGGAGAATGACACGTTTTAGGAGGTTCACAGAAAAGGGGCAAGGAAGAAATTTTGATGGTACCATCATCTTGATACAGAGTGAGCACAGCTGTAAATTGATCGAGAATTTCCAATGGTTGAATTTATATGTATCGTTTAAACATGTGTGTAACTAAATATGATTGATTTGTCTAGTCTAATAACTTAATGTAATAACTATCACAAAGCTGTTATTTTAAAATGTTCAAAAACTATATAATAGCTAGTATAGTAAAGGAATACGTATGAGTACACATGAGTTCTTGTACATTATATTCATGCTGCTTTTTTTTTTAATGCCACACTGTCTTCTCGGAGCAGCGTCTCCAGGCGAGTGCAGGAGAGTAGGGATGGCGCGGGCGGTTCGGTCGGGCCCAGTATGGCCCAGATCATTTCGTGCTTAGCTCCTTTTTGTTGTTAATTTTTTGGGGCACAGTAGAAATTTTCTTTTAATCATTAATCTTTGAAAAATAATAATAATAATTATAAAGTGGAGACTCTCGTCGTCAAGGGAGAAGATGGTCCAAGTTGATATCACTGGAGAATTGCTCTTTATTGTCTCGTCAGATTCTAATCTCCATCGCAGAAACTCTCCAAAAAGCGACCTTGATCAAACGCTTGCGTTTTCTGCTGAAAGATTCCCCGCAAATTGGCAATGCCAGTGCCCGATCGTTTCGAATTCAGGGGCTTTTGTCGACGGCCGGAAAAGCCCCAAATCCAAGCTCCAGTCGGTGTTCGACCTTCATGGCGAAGATCCGAGCGGCCTTGTTTCCTGCCGAGGCTGCCGAAACTCGTAATCCTCCAATTCCGCTGCTTCTGGCCGACCCTTCTTCGCGAATTGGTCTTTTGTTTGATCTGACCGCGGTGATACCAGAGAGTAAGACACTTCGGATTCCAGATTTGTAGTGGCGGTCGGCGATGAGGACAGACGGAATTGAGGGTGATCTTATAATGGCGGCACCTTAGGCTTATGGCATTTCGTTGTGAAGTATGGCGCTTTGGGATTGGTTGTGCGAGCATGAAAGAGGGAAGATTTGGAGCGTTTGCAACTTCCTTTGATGCACCATCAGAGGGAGAATGACGACAAGCTTCGAACTGCATTCACCATGATCGCGGTATGTGCTTTTATTCCCCTAAATCTATTTTTCAATCCTTGAGGTTTTTTTTTTTTTAATCAGAACTTAGTTGAAGATAATTGACTGGTACTGGTTCCTTCAGGTAGGGATAATCAATTTTCGAAAGTAATGATAGATAACGCGCACTTTTATAGTTCAGTAGAACAATATTGTTTTCTCGAATTCTTAGATTTCCTAATAGCTTTCGATCAGCTTAGTTATTTCCTTTAATCATCTCTTCTCTTACCTTGTGATGGATGGTAGTTAAGCAATAATGTTATAGGATGCAGAGCATGGGACGACTACAGGCGTATCAATGGGTGACAGGGCGGCGACAGCTTTGGCTCTTGCGTCTAGAGATTCCAAAACCTGAAGATTTCAACAGGCTGGGACATGTTTTCCCATTGAAGTACAGGGAGGGCGGTGCCCTGAAAAGAGCTGGGCATACAGAGGCTTCTGTCGACCTTGCTGTGTTCGCTAACCTGTGGCAGTTCTCTTTGTGAGGTAGTGGGTGATGATGGCTCCATGGCAAGATTACCTAAGCTTCATGGGTTTGCACAGCGGGAGAACTTGAAAAATGCATCTATTGCTGATCTAATCAGGTAAAGCAATCCAATGCAAAATACTTTTTAAGGATAATCAAATCCAATTTCAGCTGCAATCGTCACTTCTTAAGTGTTGGCTCTTTTGGTCAAGATGTTGTTGCTGCGGCATCTCCCCTTTTTGGGAGTGGATAAATGAAGAGTAGAAACCTTGGATCCCTGGGTGGGGTGGGAAAAAAGAGTCTCTTATGGGTTACTGTTGGGCTGTTGTTTTGCATAGCAAAAGGGAGAGAAGCATAAGCTATTTTGGTCTGTTGATGTCTCAAGTTTAGTTTATGCTTTAAGCTTGTGGTTGTTATTCTGCTCGTCAACACCATGCAGATCAATGGTTTTGGGGGTTCTGAAGAGTTGTTTCTCACAATTTTTTTATGTGTTTGGTGTCGTTAGATTAGTATATGGTTATGAATGACCAGGATTCTTGTCAAATTTTGTCAATGAGCCTATGACCGCAGTTATCTTTATGTACATTTTCTTGTACATACCTCGTTTCAAAACCCATGTCTGAATGTCAGTTGACCACTTATTGAGGCAGAGTTTGAGGTGCATTCTTAGCATTATCACCAGGAAATAGGGATATAACATCTACACTGTATTCTGACTTGTATATTGAGAAGCTTCTTATACTGTCTGAGTGAGAAATGATTCACTGCTCATTAGATGCATAAATTTATAGGTACGGCTGGAAAAGAGATAAATGAGTTGAACGTGCTGCTGCTGCAAGATTACCAACAATGTGGGGCCTTTTACAGCCCATTGCTATAGGTCGATATTAGATGGAATCGAGCAAATTGCAATGGTCAGATAGATTATGAGCTAATTGCTAAAACTGTTTTAAGAATTCAGAAACTATTGAACAGAGAGTTTTGAATTGCTTAATTGTAAACTTAGAAGATCTTGTTTGTAGCAGTCCAATTTTTCAGCACAACTTCAATTTGCGCTTCATCTTATGTATTTGCATTGCATGATTTTGTTTGATGATGATTTTACTAGAGCAGGCTGTCAAGCTTTAGAGTTGAATAACCACACCACTGAAAACTTGATGGTATCTTCTGGGTGGAACTCCATTAAATGTTTTTGGAAGCTTGTAAAAAAAAGTCTAATCATGTGTCAATCATAACTTGGAGTACCTACAAATTTATCTTAGTTGGATAACAAATTTTGTCTGGACAGGAAAGTTAACACTGGGAGAAATGATTGTTAGGATTTTAGTCAACTGCTGGGAACAATAATTCTTTCTTATAGTCTATGAAATGATTGATAAGGGGCCTGTATGTGTCTGCAATTGATATAGGAATGCCGTAATTTTGATTAAATGCAGTATCTCTAGTTTTTCGTATTTTATGTCCTCCCTTCAGACAGCAATATTTCCCATCATGTGATTCATACTTTATTGTTTAACTTCTGAACAGAGTGACGTTGGAGGTGATCAAGATGTCCTTGTGAGGGTACCCTCAGGATGCATCCCAGGAGACATGTTTGGATCTGCTAGACGCAACTGTGACCAGCTTGCACTTGCGATGCAGCAGATAGAAGCGGCTGGTAGGGCCGTTCTGGTCTACCCCTGAGGGCACAAAGGAGAGGAATAGGTTTGAGGCACATATTACGTGCCTATAACCTGCAGGATGGTGGGCATGATTCCATGGAAGCAAATGTGGAACTTGGATTGCCTATTTACTCTCAAGAGTATGGAATCAGTGTTCAGGTATTTCTTCCTTAAGTCAGAAACTATACTGATGTGAGAGGCAACAGTTTCAGAAATTGTACATCATTTTGTAGGACTATTAGAGGAAGCTGGTCACTAAAGCGGAGCTTCAACTTCTTGTCTTAAAAAGATGAGATCTAATTACTCTAAAGAATCACTCCATCATTTCTTTTTACAGCATTTGACACATCTGTATTAGTGCTTGACATATTGACTACCAGGGAGTCAGAACTATGAAGCTGATGAAGTACGTGGGGCTCAAAGATTATGGCCTGATGATTCCTGAGACAGTCCCCCTAGTACCTCCCATACAAAGGAGAAGAGATACTTGGAGACAAAACCGTTTAAGATGGGGCACATCTATGGAGCGGAAGTCAATGGTCGCTTCAGCTATCTCATCAGCAAAAAGGGGAAGCCTAGCAGTCCTGTTTCTTCTGATCCGGCTGTGTCTGACTTATAGGAGCTGCTGGATAGTTCTACTGCTAATGATTTATTTGGGGGAGACAAGCAAGTTCACTTACGGATGGTGTTATTACTTTATGTTTAAAGCCCTACGGTCAAGAACATTGCGATACGTGCTGACCATGAGTTCTGGAAATTTTATTGCAATTCAGTTTTACAATCATTGATCTGTCGATGTCATTCATCCATTTTGTAAGGCAAGAAGGTGAAAGACTAGCCCTCTAATTGAAACTTCCTTTTGTGTTATTGATGGATGGCAAGAATTATCCTTAATTCACCTTTCCGTAAATCTTCGTGTATCAATCTCTGACCTCCCCATATTTCATGAATACGGATTTGGCGCAGAACATTCTTTCTTTCCTCTTCTGTGACCACTTCAATTGTGACAGATTTTACTTGAAGGAATGTACTTAAAGGTCTCTGTTATAGATCAACTCTCCATTTGGGCAACTGATAAGGATTGCCTTTGACCTCTTATTTTATTGATCCCATGCTCCGCGTGCTCCTCGTCTCTTCGAATTTCCATCACAAATTAACAATGTAGGGCCTGATGGCTTTGAATTAAAGGAATTTGTCCACATAAGAAACCCCAATCGAAACTCCAATCGGTCTGCCAATTTTCAATTTGGACTTGCTGGCGGGCACTCGTCCACTCAAAAGCAAAGCCCTATCTCCTGATTTTGCTCCCGCTCTCGCCCTCACACGAGAGGCTTTCTCTGCTACTCCTTTTCAAAGAATGGTCGACCTTGAGTCCCAAAATAATGGTCGACCTTGAGTCCCAAAATGACAATTATCACATGCAAATTGTTGTTTCACGTGTATCAAAGTGAGGGACACGTCGACAAGGAGAACTTCCAAAATGACAATTAATAGATGCAGCAACACATCTCATTTTCATTTAATGATACTTACGTAACAACAACAATTGAAGTGCATCGATGCTAAAATGGAATTAGAAAGGATAAGAGAGCCTGAAAGAGCTAGAACCCGCAGATTAGAGGGAGAAGATATTCCAAAGATAGAATTGCTCCTTCTTGTCTACCGAACTCCAATATTTTCCGGACAAAGATTGTCCATATCAGGTTCCGATACTTTAGGGAGGCATTTATACTTAAACTGAAAATCATTAGATTCCTAAATTATGGTTTTTATTGCCTCTTTCAACCCTCCGACCTTGTGTCTGCAACCCTCTATCACTAGGACTGATAGACAGCCTCAAGTGACACTTTCGATGTTCGTCTCAATCGGTCCTGATCAGCATTGTTGAAGATCGAGACTTTGAACACAAGATCGTCCCTACCGGTGTGAGCTCAACGCATATAGACGTTTGATGTAGACAAGCTTCTCTCGCGAATGCGGGCCAACCATGTTGATAGGTCCTGAGCTGCCCTAGCCACGATTTGTCTAAATACTTAAGAGTTGCAATTTCTCGGTTCTTTTGAATGTATCTCTTCACGAATTTGCAAGTAACACTCTCCCAAGTAGAAGTTCTGCAAACCAATATATGATGAAAAAATAAAAAGAATAAATACGAGCAAACCCTAAAGAAAAAGGCAAACAAGATGTCCATTTATGCTAGTATTTTCTAGCTTAAAAATTTGAAGTTCTCAATCCCAACCGGGAAATTTGATACCTATATGCTATTAATATTGTGCTCTCAGATTCTACAATAGCATACACAATGCTTCATGGGTTACTAACACACTAATCATCTTTATCGCGATTAGGAGTGTCGAAACCAAACTAGAAAATTGAATCGAGCCGAATTTTTGCGTATTTTCTTCTCAGTTCAGGTGAATCAGAGATGATTAATAATTCACACAATCTCTCTCATTTTTCCGTAAACCTCTTTTTAATATTTCAAAAAAGAAAACCAAAAAATCAAATCAATTGGAACTGAACTCATTTCAAGGCGTGGTTCAATTCGAATTTGTTGCACACCCGAATAGTTCAATTAAGTTAGACGCCCCTGATCGCAAACTCTCAATTTATAAATAATAGTTATTTTCTTTCTATACACATCCATTATTTAAAAAATAAAATAAAATGGACGCTCTCTTCTATTAAAATTGGTAATATGATGATCCCATAAATTTAAGAAAATGAAATTTCAAAATCACACCTGTGATCTCTCCATGAATTAAGATTGACAACGCGCGTAAATTTAGTTACGAAGCCTCGCCTCTTCGAATTTCCCCACTACTTGACAATTGCAATGCCCGATCGTTTCGAAAGTTAGGACTTTTGCTGACGAAAAAAGAGCCCCAAATCACAACTCGAAATCATCATGAGTAAAAAGCCAAGCGGCCTTGTTCCGTGCAGAGTCTGCCGCAACTCGGAATCGTCCAATTTGCTGCTTCAGGCCCACCCTTCTTCCTCATCGAAGATGATGAATTTGACTTGGATCAACCCAGAGCATGCTCTGCTTCTATTCCAGAAGCGATTTGGGACATCCCCCTAAGGAAGGTTTGGTATGCTTTCTGCATTGCGTCATCGAGTGCATTTCAATTGTCCGTCCATTAATTTCTATGTCATGTTTGGAACTGAGTTCCAGATTGTAGTGATCTTATAATAGCAATAGATGAGGATTGCCTTCAACCTTTTATTTTATCGATCCCACGCTCCGCATGAATTCGACCTATAACATACCCGGAATTTTGGAAAGATGCAATGTCCAGGTGTAACGATGTTCACTACTCCCCCAAAAAAAAATCAAGAAATACATCACCATTCAATCTGTTGCAGCAGAAAGTTTTGCTTTTTTCGATCTGATTAACTAAACAAAACATTGCGAAGCAGAGATTTTTTTGCAGGCATACCAGAGTTTATGCCCGAGTCTTGACATTCCTTCTGAAAATGGAGACTTTGAGTTCAATATTATCAATTCTAACAAGCTCGAACACACAGACAATCTCCTTCCTTTAGAGAGAGTATGATCTTGAAGAAATGAGGTGCCTCAAATGCAAAACTTTTCCAGTGCTGTTCATCTTCTCTCCGGGGAAAAGAAGTCATTCCCTGAGCATAATTTGTGTAGTAAGTTGTAACGTCTGAACTTAAACTTGTTTCATGGTTAGCTGACTTAAGTAAATGAAGCATCTAATTGGAGAAGCAATTCATTTCCGGGACAAAAAGTAAAACAAAAAAAAAAAACCTGGAAGAAGCTCATTAAGAAGAGCATATACGGAATCGAATGGATGAAAAGATATCTGTTAGTTGATCAAAATTGTATCAAGAATAATGTTAGAGGTACTGAGGCTAAAATCGATAGATTTCATTTACAAAGTGATGTGTAATTAGTATGCCATCGCCATTAGATATTCAGCCTACCAGTTATAAGACTTGACCAATGAGCAGATCTAGCTCTAAGTACCGAGCTAAAGAAGAAAATTGTTTGTCTTGGCCCGCTTATTTGCACCTGCGGCTTGGTGGACCTCGGCAGACTATGCCGTGAGGCCAAACACCTCTTCTAAATATAAGAGATAATTAGGCCAAAAGAAAAGATAATTCACTCGAACTCAACGCGTCGTATCTATCATGTTTGAGCCAGTCAATCTTTATTTCCTTTGTTGAGTTCAGATTAGCATGTAGATTATATTAACCGGGAGAGTCTCACTAGCAATTCCTGTAACTAAGAATTGGAAGAAAAACACTGGTACCTGCTACAAACCGAAGATCTTTAGCCTTTAGAAATTCCTTAGTCGTGAGTGCAGTACTTTTAAGTCGATCAAATATAGTTTTTATCAGCTAATATTTAGGTAAGGTTCATGATTATTTTGCTCAATTTCATTTATTTTTTCTAATTTGAAAAGTTGAGCAACTGGTCCTCTTATGGCACTTCCCCCCTCAATGTCAATGCTGGCTTCTAATATTCATCCGTGATTATTTAAGTAAGTGATTGATAGACTTTAATCTGAATCTACTTGTGTAGTGATCACCAGAGAGCAATACCCATTTGAAAATTGATGCAGGATTCCGACATGCCGTGTCAGCAAATTTGGTTGAGTGGTCATCAGGAAGACCAAGTGGTTGTTGGGAAGGATTTCACTACATTTGATTCAAAACCTTTATGACTTAATCGCAGTTTTTTTAAAATTTAGAACATGATTATACATTAAGCATAAGGTTTGTGATCTTTTTAAGAAAGTTCCTCAAGAAAAAAAAAAAAAAACAAACGGATTAACATGCTCATTCGTTTGGATGAGAAGAGAGTTGAAGGAAAAAGAAAAGAAATGGGATGTTCAGTTATGAAAAATGAAGAGCGTGCAATCCAGGCAGTTATACTGAGGTGGCAAAAGGTGAGAAAATCATGTCGTTACCTATTATCCATCACTAACAGCTCCAAACACCCCCTCGGGCTGGGGTGCCCCCGGCCAGTGAGGGGTCCCTTTGCGAAACTACAATTTTATTAGGGAGAAAGAGAGAAATTGGAAATAGAATTGCTACCTCAACATAAATTTTCTTCATCTCCACCTTTGATTGTGTCTCGGTAACTTTTAAATTTCTGCGCCACTTTCAAGCATATGTTGTTCCTCTTATCAATGACTAGACAAGTTACAAAGGTGAAAAGTTCAAAACCTATGATGCTTTAGCTAATGTAAAATTTGAGAAGCAGAGGCAAGCGAAAAAAAAAATAATAAATGAGAATGACCTTAATTGGATCTTACCAATTTTGTGTGCATTTATTATGCTGATAACTTTTGTATGATTGCATTGAGATCACCTGCCTGGTAGCCATCCCACTCGTATCTGAACAGTCTCACTGATTCTAGTTTTGGTGTGCTTAGAGTACCATTGGAAAAGATCTTCATTTTTGGGCACTCTTCCACCTCAACATATCTCAAGGATGGGAACCTGAATCTACATCTTGTGGTGGAGGAGAAGCATTCTAGGCTTGACAAATTTTGGAGTGTCAACCATCCTAGCTTCCTAAGAGAAATCACTTTTCTTTCTCCGTTTTCATCATTTGCGACTACTTCTTTCATTCTTTCACATCCAATTATAGTCATGTCGGTGAGATGCATCAAATTTGCAATTGCTGAAACTGTCACTAGATGTACCAATCCAGAAGAATTCTTCACCACTAACTCCGTCAAATTCTGGAAGGATGTCACGATTGGAAATAATGTTGTCAAACTGGGACAATCCCAAACCTTAAATGTGCCAATACTTTGAAGAATTTTCGCCACCAAATAACCTTCTCTCCAAACATGCTTTAGGTTGGGTAGCTTGCTTAACTTAAGTTCTTCCAAATTTTCAAGCACCGGATGTTTTCCCTCATCAACAAACCCTTCATCAAGGAATATATCTTCAAAAGAACTACAGAAGACCTCAAGGCTTTGTAGGTTCTGAAATCTTTGTAGGAGGAACATGGGAGGAAAGACGGCATTTTCGTCATGAAAGCATGCCAATATTAGCGCTTTTGGCTTGCCAAAGAAGTCATCAGAAAATTTTCCGTTCTGTATTGTCTGAATATCCTTGTCAGCTAGTAAAAGTCTCTCTAAGGTGGGAATGCCCTACAAAATTGTCAATACAATGAGAGAAGTAAATTCAACAAGGTTTGACAATAAATCATGGACTCTTAGAGGTAAACTTAAGTCGATTAACTCCCATAAAAGGAGGCCATATTCTTACATTTCATTAATTTCTAGAGCCATGCATATGAGTCTCAAGTTTCTAAAGTCGAGCTACAAAATGCAAATCGTTAACAAATTCTCCAGCATGGCCATCTGCCAGCCAAGGTAGGCTATACGCCCACATTATAATGCTAAGATAGAAGCGAAAGAACTGTATTGGCATAAGAATGATCAAACAAATGAATGAAAATTCTTTTAACCCAGAAAACATCAAAAAAGGATGGTCATGCCACTACGATTTGAAATTTTTTTGCTAAATGTCAGTGCTTGATTCTCAATTTAGTCCATAGGAAATTCACATTTTTTATTTGCATTGAAAATCTTTAAGAGAATTTTTAAGTAGGGGTCGGTACGGTAATCACGTTGACCAAATTCATCTTCTATTAAGAATATCTTATCCTGTCAACAAAAATATGTAGTTCCTTGAAATTTCAGGTGACAAGATGCGTTATAGTGTTAGTAAAAGCATTTTGGGTGTCCACAAATGAAAAGCATGCTTAAAGATGTAAGAAATATCTTATGTTGTCAATGAACTAATAAATAAGGGATTCATGTTTACTATATTATCATAATGTGATATGACTATGCTGTGCACATCAGATATATTGGGTGAATAAAAGAATGAAGAAGAAAGAGAGGAAGAGCAGTTGCAATCATACCCTCTCAAATGAGAATTCTTGTTGATCGTCATTTTGAGTCCACTTACTCATGGGTACCACAAAGGACAACATTTTTAGTTTGTCGCAGTGGGTCACTCGCAATTTCTTCAAGAATGGCCAGTTCAAAGTGGGCAAGTTAGGGCAAAAGCTCTGGAGTTGTGGCATATTATGTAGCACCAAAGAAGTCAGTTTGGGGAAAAAAAATTCAGCATCAATTGAGTGTGGAATGTCATCTCTGCTCACGCTCATGACTATTTCCTTGAGCCCACATGACTCCATTCGAAGTTTCTTAAGTTGGGTTAGACTTGTAGCCACCCAATGTGGAAACAAATTTTCAAGGTTCTTACAGTTCTGAGCCTCCACTCTTTGCAATTCTTTAAAAGGGAAATTTCCTTGAAGACCATGGGTCCATATTTTGCTTAAGTTGTCCATGTGGGAGAGAACCATTGACTGTAGCTCAGGAAATTGTACCTGTCATATTGAGAAAAATGACAACTAATGTGATAATGTGATTACAATGAGTTATAACCTTAAAGAAGGAATTTCCAAACTACCCTAGCTCTCACAAATCATGAGAATTCTGGAGCTTGATAGTGACACAACCAGGGAGGGATTGATGGATGCTTTCATTTCAATTGATCGACAACTTTGATGATTAAAGAGTGAAAAAAATGTGTGGTACTTGTTATGATGAAACTTTCTACTTACAAATAACAGTAAAAATAATAATTGGGCAAAAGAATATGTAAGAAAAAAGGCCAAAAAAGGAGAAAAAAGAGTGACTTGATCGGGTGGTACGTGTTAATTGCCTTTTGAAGAAATGATTAGAGTTATTGAAAATTTGGTAAATATATTAGCTTGTGTTCACTGAATTCAATCAAAACAAATTTGAAAATTTAATTTTTTTTCTTCAAGACAGCAACCTCTCCTAAATTATATAGAATAAATAATATGATTTTTGAAACTAAAGAATGTATTTTGTTTCAATTCATAATCGATAGTTCATGGAACGTTGGCTTTTAATTGGCTTACTTGACTTTTAATAGGCAACACCTTTTCCAGGTTACTTGACTTTTAATATGCAACATCTTTTCCATCTGATTTTTGGAAAGTTGCCATTTGACTTCTCGGATTCTCCAATTCACCGATCACATATAAATGCACTATCTTACTTCAGTATGTTGGTGAATATTTTGAAATAAAAAGTTGCTTGCACTAATCATTATCCAAGTCTAGGGCACTCTAATTTCTCCAATTTCTTATAAACCCTTTTTTGGATAATGCAACATAGTATAAGGTAAGGATTCTCCGAAAAAAAAAATAGATGATGGTGTGTACATGTATTTTCTTTATTATTCCACTTTGACGGCAACCTCTCCTAAATTCTATCGAATTAATAAAATAATTATTGAACATTGGCTGTTCATTGGCTTAATTGACATTTAATATTGGCAACGCTTTCTCCCTCTAATTTTTGAAAAGTTGCCATGATGATTCTTGGATCCTCCAACTTTCAGGTTAGTCGATAAAAAATAAATGCCTTCTCCCTCTAGCAATTCGGATATTAGGAAATTGAAAAATTGCTTGCACTGATCATTATACAAGTTTAGAGCCCTCCAATTAAAAAAGGCCCCTCTCTCTCTCTCTCTCTCTCTCTCTCTCTCTAATTCCTCTAATTTCTTTCCCATATATGTGTGTGTGTGTGTACGTCTCCCCCTCCCCCCCAAGAAAAAAAAGTTGTCGTACCCAATTTTTGATATTGCAACATTATATAAGGTAACAATTCTTTGATTTATTTGCTTCAAAATTTATTTTCAGTTGACCTTCAAGAAAACTACTTCTTGATTTTGATTTCATTGATTGGGTAGATGATTATGGTACGATCAACTGTAATTGGTAACCGACTTGTGAATTGGGTTTAAAATTATGAAGTTTAGTTGGAGTTGACAATTTTTTTGGGGCCAAAAGTTGGTCTTGACACTCAACTGTAATATCTTAAAGCCTATAATAGGTAACCAATTACTTATTCTTAGTCGATGCCATGTGTCGAGAATTTTAGAGTTTTGTTTGGGTGTGTGGAGGCAAAAACAAAAGGTAAAAAAAAAAATGGATGTTGCATTGCATTGGAACTGAAATGGTTTTGTGTGATAAGTGCAACGCGCCATTCTATTTTCAAATTTCAAAAACTGGCATTGCATTAATTTTTCGATTTGACAAGATAATTGATCTAAAAAGCAAAAGCATTATAATAAGAGAAAGAAGACTAACCTGTGGAGTGAAGAGTGAAGGGGCGTCGTGGTCAATCTCCATCAAAGATTGCCAAGTCAAACTTCTCATCATGGGACAGTGGGCAATGGTAAGAGAAATTAACTTGGGACATTCTAGCACATGATTCTTCCCTGAGAGGAAGCTTGTCAAATGGGGCAAGCATTCTAGCTCCAACCATGAGAGCTTTGAGAGTGTAATCTTCTCCAGTGCGCTTCCTTGACCTTCTTCCTCTGCGATCAATCCTTCCATCTGACCACACTCATTTATTTTAATCGAACATATATTGGCAAGAAACCAAGCCATCGATGGAGTGAAAGCATGTCTCAAGTTGCTGCAATTATAAAGGGTCAATTGCCCTAGCCATTTGAAGTGCAATGCTCCTTGAATATTTTTGTTCCATAGTTGCCTCAACTTCGGTAGATTGACCAAGCTCACATCCATTAGATTAGGCAAAACCCGAGTACTATCCACATCATCCAACCCTTCAAGATCGAAGATTTCTTCTAGTGACTCACAATCTCTCACTAGCAATCTTTCCAAATTGTCCAA
Source organism: Eucalyptus pauciflora (assembly GCA_007663325.1). NCBI lineage: Eukaryota > Viridiplantae > Streptophyta > Magnoliopsida > Myrtales > Myrtaceae > Eucalyptus > Eucalyptus pauciflora. The sequence goes on from VMYD01000165.1 coordinate 112,440, forward strand.
AACAAGCATCAATCTAGATGGAATAACGTTATTAAATGATGGACATTTATCCACCACTAGTGATTTTAAATGCCAAGATGACTTGATGGGATTAAGTTCGCTATGCCATTTTTCAATCAATTCAGGGAACTCGGAAAGCCACATAAACTCTACTCCAGCAACTGTAGCCTGTTAGAAAATGCATCATTAAATGTAAACTTCTAGTTAGAATAATGCAATTACTCTATTAGTGATTAAAACCATATCATTACATAGAATTCGGTAACTGACGCATACCATTTCTTCAATGGTGATGTTGAGGTTTCCTTTCCAAAGCCACACAGCTGTTGATAGATGTACTCTCTCCAGCTTTGGTGCCTCTATTGGCCCCTCATAGAAGAACTTCATGCTAGGACATCTCGTCACAATGACATCTTCCAAGATAGGGAACTTCAAAATGTATCCACCCGAGCCAAAGCATCTCAACCTTGTCAACCTGTCAAGCTCCATATACTTCAATTGATTGAAAGCCACTACATGTCCCTTCTTACCTCCCTCGTCACAAATGACTTCTGTCAACATTTTACAATTACTTATCGTCAATTTTGTGAGTTTCACCAAATTTTCAGCTATTATTGGTGTGAACATATTCGATAACCCATCCCAATGTGACACATTTAGAGTCTCCAGATGTTGAAAATATCTCGAAAAGGGTAATATTACTTTTAACGATAACCCATCACAATGTGACATAACTAGGGTCCTTAGATTTTGAAAATATCTTGAAAAGGGTAATATTACTTTTAGCTCATGAATTGGGCCTTCTATGACTTCCACATTGATACTCAGCTCTTCTAGATAAGATTCACATACAACTAGATTTTCCAAGTTGGTTAAGCTTTGAACGAAACGACATGTGGATATTGCAGATTTCGCGGAGAGATGATAAATCTTAAGAACTCTAAGCTTGCAGAAGAGTTCTTCATCATGAAAATGCCCATGCCATATCTCCATCTGTCCGGATAAATCCAATTTTAGCTCTTGTAGATTTGGGAATGCACCCTGAGAAAAAAGCCAAAATCATAGTATGAAGCCAGCTTAGTTAAATGAGTATTCATGTATTATGGTATAAGTCTTCCATATCGTGTGCAATAACTGCATTTTAAGATGTTGAGTCTCATTCGATTCAACGGAAGGAAAAGTGCCCTCATGCAATAGACATTGTTGCTAATCTTTTATATTTTACATGTATCCATATTTGAACTTAACTAAATCTGTACATTCCCGTTTCTATAACTACATCCCCTACGAAAATAACTTCTCTATCAATTATAATTATAATTCCACTAATTTCAGAGAATAATGTCCAAAATGTCACAATTGTCTGTTTTTGGGATAACGTCAATCATCTTTATAAGGTTCAAACTAGAAAACACATTTGCGCCTGGGTAAGATCACACTAGATGCCACGTGTTCACAATCTTCATACTACTTACAAGAGAGCTAAACCATTAGAATTAGCCTAAATCTTTTTAAGGGGATCTACGAGTATGCATTTGAAACATCAAACATTGACAAAAATGTTTAAGTCAATACTTGAAAAACATATGATGTTTCCATGTTGTGACATTTCGATAGATTCAAATAGAGTCATGCAGTTTACTTCTTTGTATGTAGAGTTACTTATATGATATGCTTGGCTATGACCATATTAATCACTTCAAATATTCACCATCGAAGCAAAACAAACAATATTTGGTTGTACCTTTTCTATCAAGAAGAGAGATTGTTTATGAAATGCCATCTCATTCTCAGGTTGTGAAGCAAGTATCTCCACTTTGTTACAACCACGCACCTTCAAGGTCTTCAATGCCAACCAACGTAAAGCATGTATTCCTTCGTAGATGCACTTCAACTCTGGTAGATGCTTAAGCTTGAGGGAGGTTAACTTTGGGAACACAAACTTGGGAACTTGTCCTTCCTTCTTGATGAGTTCCACGATGCCACAATCATTGATCGTCAACTCCTCAAGATGCATTAGATCTTTGGCTATTGAGGCCGGAAATAGAGAGGTGAGACTCTTGCAACTCCAAATATTAACATTACGTAGACACCGGAATATAACTTGATGGTGAAGTTCCTTATCCCATACGCACTTTAGCTGTGGTAATTCCCGTAAACCCAAGTTTTTTAATGGAGAGTGAGCAATAACATGCCCATCAAGAGGATTCAGTGGCTGGAGTTCAAAAACAACTTCAAGCAAACTGCAATGAGCTACAATCAAACTTTCCAAGCTCTTGAGCCGTCCTAGAATGCAAGAAGGAACACTGTTCACAAGCTTATTGCATTCATATACACAAAGTGATTTTAGATTGTCAAAAGAATTCGCAGCAACTGGACCATTCCATATCATCTCGATGTTACCCATGAAAAAGATATCTAATCTCTCCAACTTGGGAAAAACAACCTGCAATGTTCACTCACACATAAGATATTCAGATAAGTTACAAATTCATGAACTTCCAAGATGTAAATGTAAATGAGTTGCCAAGGGAAGAGGTGGATTATAGAATTGTACAAAAGGGGAAAAAAAGAACAATTTTTTTTTTAAAAGCAGTAAAAAAACCACCGTGATAATGCCATTTCTAATTTCCTTGAATATTTCATATAAAGAACAATTTTTTAAAAAAAAAAAACTCTCGCTAAAAAATATAAGGAATCTTTCTCCTGTCTTTCCTTGAGAAAATAACTTTGAATTGCAGAGCTTAATTTGATTAGTGAGCTGGTTTTATTTTCATAGGAGAATTTTCATTCAAAAGAAATCTGGTGAGTAGAAATAATGAGGCCGGAAATGGGTTAGCAAGTGGAGAAGTCAAACAATACGTAATAAAGCAAACGCAACTAATGAGAACCAAGCAAATATTTTTTACAATGGACGTAATGGTAATTTAGATATGCCCATATATTGTATTGGACAGACCACTCGAAAAAAAAAGAAAAAAAAAAAGAGGCTTTTCTGTTTATGTTTTGACACATACATGCAAGAAGGAATATTTTTTTTTAAAAAAAGGACGATATTCCTCAATCTTGGCGGGCCTTAATTTTGACATATTGAATTCGATCAATTACTGTTGATTCTGCCGTTTCTCTATGATAATTATGCTGCTTCAATGAAGTAATCACGGTTCATTTGTCCATATTAGCGATTTTCATTTTTCATTTTACTGAAGCAGTTAGGTGTTCCATTTTGGACAAGTTTAACTTCCGATTTAATCTATTAACTCCAATACTGTCTTTGTTAGCCCGTTAGGTTTCTCTGAATTTTACTAGTTCACTAGAAATGAACCCGTGCTGTACACGTAACGTTATAACATTAATGAAATTGTAATCTATAACATCTGTAGAATATACGTAAAACATGTCAAGGACATCATTACATCTGGTTAACGTCTATTTTAATTCAATAGTATAGCAATAAAAAATTTAGGCTAAGAAAAAAGCAATCAAAAAAGGAATTCTTCGGGTCAGATGAGGTCTTTTTCGTATCATTACACACTTGAAAGAAAGAAAGATTCTTAATTTCCTGAATTTTACTTTTAAGATCAATTAATTTTTACCTGTGAGTGGAGGATCCAATAATCAGATACCAATGGTAGATCAGGCATATACCTGAGTCAAATTATCGAAGAGACTCCCAAATATCTCACTACAGGAGATTAAAAATATCTTAGAAAGTCCACATATTAATCCTATGCAAGGGCCCAATTTTACGTCCTATTTGGAGCTAGGACGATGTGTTTTTTAGTGAGAGGTCTGTATTGCACTTTACTTAAGTCAAGTGGAGCCACGGGTACATGCTTGCAATGTCCAAGCCGCGCATGCAAAATTATCGAGACATTTACATTCTTCATGAAATTTGAAAAGCTTTTACAGATTCCGTTTGGCAGTCGTATTAATTGTTCATGCTTTGTACAAGTGCCAAACGAGATGTTCATCGATTACGAGGGTCATTGAGGGTATGTTGCATTTTTAAAATTTTGTTAATAAAATACATTAATTTTTAGATTGACCACAATACTTAATTTAAGATAGTTTCTTTTTTATTTAGCCAATAAGTGATTTACCAGACACTTCACGTAAAAATTCAAACTCGTTGGCAAACTTAATTTTTCAGACGCAATATGTATATTGATATATAATTAGATGGTGCATAAATTTTCTGTATTTAGTTAATAAAATTTTCAATTATAACATGTCATGCACACTCGTTATATAAGACTCTCAGGTGTTAAGAGTGCGAAAAAATAATAATCATCTTCAACTTTATTTGAAAAAGCAAATCATCACTTCCCAGTCTTAGTGATTTTGTTAGAACAATAATCATGGATATATTATCGCTGAAGAATTTTTGTAGAATGGTCAAAAGTGAAATCAAACTTTTGATTCAGTTTTGAAATTGACAAAAAGAACTGATTTTATTTTCCAATTTGATAAAGATATTTAAAAACAAAATTAGTCTTAAAGATCGCCTATCAACTCCAATACAAAAAATAAAATAAAAATAAAGATATGAAATACTAAGAAGAACATACCTACCAAATCTCTACCTCAATGAAAACATGAAATGAAAAATTGAGGACTATTTTTTCACCTTTTTACTATTGCCATCCCATTGACTTTAATATAAGAATTTCGATTCAAGGAATTGCTATATCAAAACTCATTCTTGGACTAGCATATAGAGGTTGATTACCATGCAAATTACGTGATTTTTTTTGTCCTCGTGTTCTCTCTCTCTCTCTCTCTTTTTTTTCACTTTCCCTTCTACATGCGTGCATCTATGATTGGAGTTTCTCATTTGGTTTTCCTTTGTTCTCTTAATGCGATTATGTTTTCTTTCCGATTGTCTGCTTCTTAAAGGGGGCTATGTTATTATAAAATTGTCCAAAATTTACCATTTCTTTTTAGCTTGCTTTAATGATATCTTGATTTTTCTGAATGACTCCAAAACTGTATACTGATGTGTACAATGACATGACAAACATTTCTGTCATATGGACAAGAGGGTAGCATGTTCTCTTTTTCATCACCTGAGTAATGCTATTTAAAATTCATGCATTCCCTCAGTTTCAAAGTACCCAAAAGCAATCTTGCACAACTGTGAGAACTAGCAAAATTATATAGAAAAAATGACAAGTGAAAGAGCTAACAATTTCTCACAGAATTAACATGTTTATACATGATTATATGGCAAATGCAAAAGCGAAACGAATTGACACAAATTTAATATACATAGGTCTTATATCATGATTAAGAAAAGTATGGTGTTTTTTAATGACTCAATAGCAAAACCCGATTATGACACGTGAATTTGAAATGCCCGCCAGTCAAATTTTTTTTTTTTTTTTTTTTTTTTTTTTTTATTATAGAAAGTGCATATTTGATAACGTCTAGATTGAGCAAGAGGAGATAAAAGTTGGAGTAATCCTGTTCTCCCCCAGACATAAGACCGGAGGGGCAAGTTAGAAGCTGATGTGTAAGCTAGTTTGAAAAACAGATGCTAACGTGGAAGCTCCGGAATGCTCAAAATTCACCTCTGACTAACCTACGCTTATCCACCTAGCAGAATCTGAGACATCTTAGCGTGATTACTCGTTCTTTAATTACCAGGTAATTAGCAGCATCCTCATGCATTGCAAGGGTGTAAATTTTTTATTTCTGAAATATTTTGTATTTTAGCATAAATAATTAGTGATACTCTCTCTCTCTCTCTCTCTCTCTCTCTTTTCATATGAATCTCCCCCTTTTTTAAGAAAATAAGAAACGGAATTCTTAACTTGGTAACGGTATAAAATCCCAGCTGTCGTCATTAAATGACATAGAGATATTTTATATCGATAATATAATTGTAATATTGAGTGGAGAGTGCAATAATTTTCTCCTTGCAAGAGAATGACCAATATCTTGCAAATTAGAAATCTAAGTGACAATCATTACGGACTTTTTACGGAGTACTATATAATAATATATTTATAGAGATTTTTCATTGAAATGTTGATTTGATAAAGAGGTGATGGTTGCAGCTCGTTCAGAATATTGGCCACACTGTCTGCCATAACAATAGTTGGCTGGAAAATTTCGGATTTTTGGCTAAAGTTGCATAGCTTGAGAGATGAAATTTATTACCTTTGGTAATTAAAATTAATGCTCAAATTATAAAATCTATTACCATTTAGTTACCAGGATTGAATTTAACCCCATAATTCTGAGTTAACAATTGAGCTCATTGGAGATTATTTGTAGTGACTCTACTTTAAATTCTTCAATTCAACTTAAAAACACAATTTGAGTTGTAACTTTATTTTGAAGTATCCAGATTTAGGGTGCAGGGGTTATGTGAAATGTAATCAATTTTATAAAACTAGGCTTTGTAAGCAATAGGGTTAGTTTTTATTTTGGCTATGCTCCGTCTCCGGTATTATTATTTATTTGTTCATTTTAATTATTTAATTAGGCTGGTATAATAATTATTTATACTTCTATATCTTTTTTTTTGTATTTTTTATTAATAATTTGTGTGATTGATCCGACTCTTACTTTCTATGAATTCAAACTTGCTAATTGTTTGTAGCCCGTGTGAGATGCATAACTTTAATCATGTACCTTTTGATTGAACAGAGCAGTAGACTGTGATTTAACATCATCCTGACTTCGAGCTTCTTGTGAACCTGCCATCGATTTTTTATAGGATGAGAAGAATGTAATTATTTGTATTGCAAGAAGATCTTCAATGGTGAAAAAAGAATAATCAATCTTACACTTCCTGGGAGAGAAGCACGTCAAACTTTCCAAATGACATAACTCTAAATAGGTTAACATCGGGAATGCTAGAGTTTCTGAAGTTTCCATTTCCAAACCTTCTTCCTCCATAATGATTGCCTCCATCTTCTCGCAAAAACTCACACTTAGTTCTCTCAATTGTGCTAAAGATTTAACCATGGATGCGGAAAACAAAAACCTGAGGTTGTCACAGTCAGACACCTTCAACTCCTTTAAATTACGGAATCTCATTATTCCACAAAGATTTTTGTTCCATATGCGCCTCAAGCTTGGCAACCCCTCTAAGTGGAAGGTAGTTAGCTCAGAAAGAGTCTCAACACCTCCACTAGCATTTGGTCCGTCAAGGTGAAAAATTTCTTCTACTGAAATGCAATTATCAATTGTTAAAGTGTGTAACTTATGTAGTTTTATTAGTGACCTGAAGCTAATAACCTTCGAGAGAGATTTGCACTCCTCCACCTTGAGAGACTGGAGATTGCTCAACCCCAATGGAGATTCATCGTTCCATATATCTTCCAGATTGGGAAGTCTAGATATAGTCAAGGTCTCTAAGGATGGGATTGAAACCTGGCAGGCAAATCCATCAATGATAGAAATATATGTGCTATAGTAGATTATTCATAATTTTTGCATTTGCAAAAATCTTTAATAAACAAAAGCTGTTTTTTCAATCTAAAAGGATATTTTGCGACCCCAAAAGACAACCAATGAGCTTTACTTTTTATTTACAAAATAACAAGGAATACTGTTACAGTTAGATTTTGTTTGCGATTTGAGGGTATTACAGTCATCAAGAATTAGCTCTCATTTAGTTTACTAATGACAACGAAAATTAATGGCCCACAAAGCAAAAAGTACTTTCAAGGTAAATTAATTCTTATAAGGTGAGCTACTCCCGTAACTCCTTTGAAGATACATTACTGATTTTATAGGACTTGCTAGAAGGTAATTTACTATCTTACAAGTGCAGATTACCAACATGCAAAAAGTAAAGACACTATAGAATGGCCGTGATTAAGAAAGGCAAAGGCAACTTACTGCCGAAGGACAATTACTCATTGCAATAAGTTATTGACCATCTAAACAAGGAAAGATTGCAACAACAGAAGGTATATTTAATTTACTGCCCACCTTGAGGGAATTTAACAAATTCGAAGAGTAATTTACTCCTTCACAAAGGAAAAATATAATATTATCATAAAAGTACTGCAAGTAACTTCCACCTGCGCGACTGGACCCACCTAAGCTAGTTTGGGCTTGCCCACACCAAATTAATTTATGCAGGACATATTATATTTTTAAACAACCATGTCTTTCGACCAAAAAAAACAGAAAAAACAAACAATGTCTAAAAAAAATTGTATTATCCAATGACACGAGTATGTTCTCATTAATGATTATCCAATATTGTTGCATCTTCTCACGTATGGTAATAATTAGTAATTCATTATGGCTTCGTACTTCCTATGATAAATATTAACTTCTTGGGGGCACTAATCGTCTCCTACAATCCTTACATCCACTGTCTAAGGCTTGCCCAAATGGTCAGACACGTGGCACATTTTCTTATCATTAATAATTAGTACGTTACCTCAAGCTCTTGTAAGGGTGAAAGCCCTAGAGATGCCGACTTTAGAAATTGTAAACAACTAGAGATTACCGTGAATTCTCTCTCCCTATCCTTAGAAAATTACGTTGGACGTTTGTCACGACCTCCTTTTTCCGTTCGGGGGAAAAGAAAGAATGGTTTAGGGGTATTTGCCTAAAGAGGCGGACCAATGGCCCTAAATTAGGCGCGGGCTCTCCCAAGCCCATACCTCGCGCGACGTTGGATTTTGTTTTTTAGTTCTTAACAACCTAAATATTTCTAGGAGTCGCCACTAGCCTATTGGGGTCGACTAGAAACCAATCGAGGCACGGGAGTGTTGTCTCGATTCCTACGCAACCAAAGATTTCTAGGAACGGGGACTTGTTTACGCCAATGTTTCTATTAGCGCCCTTGCGGTACCACTAACTTGGAAGGTTTTTGATCTAAATGGCCACACAATCTTGATTATCAATTATAATCTTTAAGAAACCGCTAAGTGTCCATGCAAATGTTTTTGTAGTTTTTTTTTTTATGTCTAGACTAATCCTAACATAATTTAGGAGAGAAATTTACACTCAAATTAATGAAAAGCGGTGCGTAAGTAAACATCCAAGAAATTGAAAAAACTTGAGAATAAATGCGAAAAATGAAAACCCGATACAAGTCGGGCAAATAATATTACATGGCCTTGTTATCACGCCCCGGGACAGGACCCCCGTGAGCAAAATGGGAATTTAAATATGCATGAAATTATTCTAAATGCATGAAGTTACTCTAATTGATTTTAATCTACGTAAAATAGATTATTTACAAAAATGGTTCTAAAATAACAAAATATCATTAAATTAAGAAAATGACATTTTAAAAATGGGAAAATTTCCTAGATGTCATTTCTATCATAACTTGATACCATCCATCATTTTTACAATTTTTTGAAATTTTCATTTTTTTTTTAATTTTTATTAAAAAAAAATCCTAAACGGATATATGCCAATTTACACTAATATGGGACTGCCTAGTACATGAATATAACAAGAACCAAGCTCAAATCGACCGTTTCAAAACCGAAACTCGATTTGAACATTTCATCGAACACTTAGCTTGCATCAAACACCTCAAAACGGCTTCTTCGGGCTATGTTCGTGGTCTTCAATCTCGGCTCATAAGCAATCTCATGTGAAACAAAAGTATCAAGGATATACTATTACATGTAAAGAACCGGTTTAGCTTGAAATCACAGCCTAGAACTTGTAAGAACCAAACTGAAAACGGCCTCCAATATGCGGGTTGGAGCCGTTTTGCAAATCTGGTATGGAACCAAGTCAAACAGCCATGTCAAATGCCCGGATTGAAGCCCCAACAACCATCACATGCAACATCTATATGAAATATTACTCCACTCGGATGAAAATAGGTAACATGTAATCTCACATGCAACAAACATCACCGAAAACGATCAACCGGACGCATCAAAACGGACTCTCCAAGAAGCCCACATGCAAAACTCTACACTGACCAGCCAAGAACTAATGTGGATAGGCTTGGTTTTTGACGATCTCATAGTTCACACGAGGATTTAAAGACCAAACCAAGCTGACCTATGTATCATTTGTACTCCCATATAACATTAATCAAGCTCATGAAGATAGAAAACACATGTAAAGGGGAGTAGCAAGTCAAACATATATGGCTCTTGAAGAGGTTTCAAACACTTAGAAAAATTTCAGCCTCAGAAATCAGTTTTCCGGGCTGGATTTCCTCTTGATTTTCGTTATCAAAACATGTTCAAAATTAAACAAAAATACATCTAAGATACTTACCTTGCTTCCTACTTTCCCTTTCAAATGACTCTTGGCCAAGAAAACCAAGAAATTGTCCTCTGGGAGCACGTAGAAGTTGGTTCCTTCAAACTGAAAGTGAGATCTGCAGAAGAAAAAGTGACAACGAAGGTTTTCGTTGGCTTCCAAAATTAGACTTCCAAACCTCCTTTGTTGGCCAAGTTAAAATCAACCCAAGCTATATGTATACTAGTTTGGGCTGCAATTCATGGCTTTCCTCATTCGTCTCTCACATTTCTCAAAAACACTCGCTTTTCCTCACTCGTGACCAACCGGGCTCAACACTTAGAAAAATTTTCGGAATTTCTTGGCCCGCCAGGAGGGTGGTTTTCGGGGGGCTTTAGGAGACCTTCCCGAACTCCATTTGGGACGTGCGACCTATGGATGGAAAGCCCTTTGAGTGAAGTTTCACTCTCTAGTTGAAGGTTTTGGCTAATTTTGGCCGCAGGTGGGTGAAAATTTCGTTTTTCTCTCTCAAGGTCGATCTGGAATTTCTGGGTTTGGGTTTCTGGAGTTGCTTCTGAAGGTGTCTTTGGGGAACGATCCCGAGCTCTCTCCTCTCTCCCTCGTCTCCTCTCTCTCTTGTCTCAAAAGAGCATGCTTCGTAGATGTTATCCCCCGAAATCATCAATCCCTTGGTCAGCTTTATGTCCACCTGCCAAGCCCACCAACTGAGCAGTCTACCCACTTTCTGACTTAGCCAAAATTTTGAAGTGTTGCAGCTGTTGAGTGTGCGGGTTTTGCTGCGACTTTCCCGTGCATTCAGCAGCTTATCCCTGGCCAATTTTCGTCCACTGGCACTACTCATTATGGTCTTCAATCACGTGCAAAGATCAGGCTGGATGGGCGGCTGAGTGGGATATGGTGGGGCCACCAAGTTGCTTACTCAGCAACTCCGAAATGAGACCAATTCGTGGACTAGGTTTTGGTAGCTCGTTTGAGTGCTTTAATCCATCAATTTGGCTGCAATTTTTTATTAATTAGCAAGCTCATGTATATTAGTTTAAGATCTTGGCTAGATTTCATAATTTTACTCACTCAATATTGCAAGAAAATTCCTCAAAGTTGGCCATTTTCTTAGCCGAAAATACCCATTCCAATGCAAATTTGGTCCTTTTCGCCCGATTTGATTGATTCGAGTTGGCCCAAGTTCAATTTCAACTTAATTGGTGACCAAGACGATGATTTAAGGGTTCGGGCAAAATTTTGCAAAATTTGCGAATTGGTCCCTCAACTTTTGGAAATTGCAATTTGGCCCCAATTTGCCATTTTAATTCCAATCTGACCTCCTGGGCTTGGCTAGTCACATTTAGATCATTGGCCCCAACTTTTTTCTTTTTTTTGGTTTTTTTATTTTTTTATTTTTTTATATTTTTTTTTATTTTTTATATATTTTCATTTTTTTTAAAGTAAAAATATCTTCCATTTAAAACACCATATTAAATGCCTAGATAACCTATATGCAAGAATTTAACTTGAAATATTTTTGTGGAAAAACAAGTTCCCATTTTTTTTATTATTATTATTATTTTTTTTGGAAATGATTTTTTTGGGCAAAAATTTAGGTGTCGACAGCTGCCCCTCTTTGGAAGGAAGCTCAAAAAGATTTCTTTCAAAGATAATGTGACATCTAATTTTTGTTTTTTTTTGTTTTTTGTTTTTTTTGTTTTTTTTTGTTTTAATAGTAAAATGAAAATGCAAGTGAGCTTAATGTAAATAGCGTGGTTTAGGAATGTACCTATGAATACTTTGAAAAGTGTGGTTTAAGGATATACCCACAAACGCATGTGGTTTAAGGCAAACCCACTAACCGTGTGGTTTAAGGCGGTCCCACTAACCTTGTGGTTTAAGGCGATCCCACGAACCTTGTGGTTTAAGGCGGTCCCACTAACCGTGTGGTTTAAGGCAGGCCCACTAACCGTGTGGTTTAAGGCGGTCCCACTAACCTTGTGGTTTAAGGCGATCCCACGAACCTTGTGGTTTAAGGCGGTCCCACTAACCTTGTGGTTTAAGGCAGTCCCACAAACCGTGTGGTTTAAGGCAGTCCCACAAACCTTTTGAAATTGCAAGATTTAAAAAGGAACCTGTCATTCGAGAATATTCTGAAATAGGTACTGCACATCAAATAAAATTCATTATGACAAGTATTCTAGTAGCGAAAGCATACTAGAGGAGATCAATTTCAGCACGTGTCATCAGCAACAATATCAAAAGTGTATCAGTGATGAGAAGGCAATGATTGCATAAACAAATCAAATTAATTCCGACCACTTGACAAACTCGCAAAATTGTCATTATGCTCGGGTGATATCATTAATCGTCAAATTCTCTTGGGAGAAAAATCCTTGTTGAAATGACCTTGACTTATGAGAAATGTCTGTTAAGTATGCCAAGCAAGGACCCCTAGTCAGAAAGGGCTTCTCGCATATTCTCAAGAAAATGGCTATTTGATCCCATCTATTCATGTGGGAAATAAACTGATCACTCAATCTCACTCTTCCAGTGTGCAAGGCTTTGAATCATTCGCAATAAGTACACATTGACCAATCTAAGAGGTCTTTTAGAAGGACCGTAGTGCAGGTTTGGTCATGGTTTTAGCAATGGATAAGCATCATTGGCTATGAAATGAATTAATCACTGATCAACATCTTCGCCGGGTTTACAAGTCAAGAAACCTTAAGATGAGATAAGACAACCTTGCCCTCACTTCTTCAAGCGGCATCTTCTTTAGAAATCCTAATTTCCACTCGAATTATCCCAATCTGAAGAGACTTTGGGAATAGGTTGTAATGTTGGTTCGGTGAAAGGCTCAAAAGGCTTAGCTCAAAAGGCTTAGATCTTTTTGTTGATGGAGGATTTGAGAGTTGGTGATTATCATGGCATCATTACCATATCATCCATTTTGTTTTTTTAAAAGCACTCGACTTTTAAAATTCAAATTGTTTCGATAGTCCTTTGACTAATCATCTTAACATAATGGCTTTTGCATTTGCAATGATTTTCTTTTCAATGCAAGCATTTTTTTTTTTGCCATTTTTGCTTTCATAGAGATATTTCTCTTGATGCAATTGTTTTTCTTCCACTCTCTCTCCCTTTTTTTTATTATTTTTTATTATTTTTTTGGGCATTGGCCTTGCTTTTACCAGGCACACTGCTTTTTCATGCCCCTTAATTTTCACTTGACTTTTGTTCTTTTGAACTTTTTGAGCTCTTGGGACTTTCAAGATGCTTTCCATATTCTCATGTAAACACCAATTGCATTGGTAAATCATGTGCCTTGCCCCCAATGTGGGGAGATAATCACCACTCGGGTTTTAGAAATGAATAGTTAGGCTCAATATGGTTTAAGCAAAGGGTATCGGTGTTTGGGTAGAGAAAAGAATGCTCTTCATCACTTTAGGATGCTTCGAGCTTCCATAAGAACTCACCTGAAGTTACCACAAAAAGATTTATGCAAGTGAGAGCAAAGAAACCTTTCTCATCTTTCCTCTCCAACTAATCTCAACCCAAACCTCCATAATTGCCCCATCGTGGGGTGGTTCTTGACAGGGGTATTTTGTAGAAAATTCTTCACATTAAAAGGCTCAAATGGGCTAACTATTGTCACCTGTAGTGTGTATGATAAAGGAAAGAAATGCCTCTTATCATCTTGATCTATGTACCACTTGCGAATGAATTCATTGACCTCAAACGACATGGGTTTTCTTTTTCACTCGAATCTCGGAGTGTTTAAAGGACATGTTTGGAAATGGGTTGCCTTTCCTCATCCTAAGTGTTTCTCGCTTGGCATAAGTAACATCACCTTTTCATTTTTGTTGAGATCATCTGAGTGGATTAATCTCCACAGAGAACTTTGATTCGAAATGAGTGATCCGTCAAGTGGATGGACAATTTAAAGGTAAAGAAGATTTTTGCAAACTTTGTGGAAAACTTGTTTCTTCATTTTCCATTTTTTGTGCTTGTTTCTAGAAAAACACTAAATGTTCTTTCTTGCAATGAAAATTCTCCATTTGTTTTGCAATTGATTTTGAGAAGAAGGGTATTTACCTGTGCCTTAGTAGTCATGCGACCCTACGAAGAACAAAAGGGAATGTGTTAGTACATGAATCCTCAGGGATCATAAAATTGGAGACGATACAACATTACCCTTGGTCAGTTTCACCAATTGGCGGCAAACAGCAGCATGAACCTATTGTTTTAAGACTTGAAGAGATTCTCAGGTCTTTGGTCTCATTAGTTCAAGCATTTTCCTCATTTTGCAAAAGTAAGAGATGCAAAATTTTTTTATTTTTTTATTTTTTTATTTTTTTATTTTATTTTTTTACATGGCAACCTTGTTGCCGTTTCCGAGGATCGAACCCCAGACCTCTCGGACCCGTTCATTCATTCCCCATACCACCAGGCCGAAGCGCCGGTAGTGTCCATGGGGCGCTTCTTTTTTTATTTAATTGAACCGGCTCTAAAACTCCACATCTTTTAAACCAAGTTAGGTGAATTTGACATGTGTTACCTCCGTATGCTTGCTTGGTTGATATAGATTATGCTTAAACAATTTCTCGAGTTTGCCCCTCGAATACTAATATTCCTGCCAAATAGGGGAACTACGTCAAAAAAGAGTTTAGGGAGGTATGTTGGAAACGATACCAAATTACCCTTCTTCTGAGTTTGTGTTTGACAATTCCTGAGAATATCTCGAACGTGGACCATCGTCATTTCGTTTTGTCCTTTTTAATTTTCTTCGTTTTACAATCTTTCCACCAAAGCAACTAGATGCACATAACACAAATACATATGCATGTATAGAATGTATGCATGAAATGCATGAAATGCATGATGCAAGTGCTAAGTGACTCGGGAAATGGCTCTACGGCCTTGATTTCATTCATGGAAAGTATTTCTTGACTGCATCAGCGTTTACAGGCTTTGGTAACTCGCGGCCGTCCATTTCTACCAGAATTAAAGCCCCACCGGGTAATATCTTCTTAATGACGTAAGGGCCTTCATAATTTGGAGTGAATTTTCCGCGTGGGTCCGGTATGATAGGCAATACCTTCCTCAACACAAGTTCATCCACTTGGAAATGTCTCGGTCGAACTTTGCGATTAAAGGACTTCGCAACTCGCTTCTGGTAGCATTGACCATGGCATAGTGCACTAAGTCTCTTCTCATCAATCATATTTAGCTGTTCATATCTCTGTTGCACCCACTCAGCTTCTGAGAGTTTAATCTGCGAGAGAATTCTTAACGAGGGAATTTCCACCTCCACAGGTAAGACTGCCTCCACACCATATACAAGTGAGTAAGGCGTTGCCCCCGTCGAAGTGCGTATCGAGGTTCGATATGCCAACAATGCATATGGCAATCGTTCGTGCCAATCACGATAATTGTCCGATGTCTTAGACAAGATCTTCTTTATGTTTTTGTTAGCTGCCTCCACTGCTCCATTCATTTGCGGGCGATAAGGTGACGAGTTCAAATGGCGAATTTGGAATTCATGAAGCAACTCGTCCACAATCTTGTTATTCAGATTCAAGCCGTTATCAGTAACAATGGCTTCTGGTACACCATAACGGGCAATGATGTCACGACGAATGAATTTGGCTACGTTTTTTGCGGTGACGTTGACATATGAACTCGCTTCGATCCATTTTGTGAAATAATCAACAGCTACCAAAATGAAGCGATGCCCATTAGAAGCTTTGGGGTTAATTGGCCCGATTATATCGATTCCCCACATGGAAAATGGCCACGGCTGAGACATCAAGTGCAGTTCGTTAGGTGGGGCATTGATGTTGTCTCCATAAACCTGACACCGATGACAGTAGCGAACATGCTTGATACAGTCAGTTTCCATGCTTAACCAAAAATATCCGAGCCTCATGATCTTTTTTGCTAAAAGGTGGCCATTCATGTGTGGTCCACATTCTCCTTCGTGTATTTCTTTCATCAGCTGGTTGGCTTCTCTAGCATCGACACATTTCAACAAGACTGAATCAAATGATCTTTTGTAGAGCACACCGCCAGAAACAAAGAATTTCAGCGCTAACTTCTTGAGATATTTCTTGTCAGCTACCTCACATCCTTGAGGAAATTCTCCCAGTTGGAGGTAATTCAAGATGTCATGGTACCATGGCCTTCCGTCTAGCTCGCCTTCAACTGACATACAGTAAGCTGGGTGTTTGAGAATCTCGATCTTTAATGGCTCAATATCCAATCCCTCCATCACATGCAACATTGATGACAATGTGGCCAATGCGTCAGCAAATTGATTTTGGGACCTTGGCAAATATTCAAAGGATATTTCCTCGAATTCCTTCGTTAATTTTTCAAGGAATTCATGATACGGGATCAACTTAAGATCGCGTGTTCGCCAGAGACCCTCTGTTTGCCGAATAATAAGTATAGAATCGCCATATACCTGTAAATTCTTAACATTCATGTCAATGGCTAATTGCAAGCCGATGATGCACGCTTCGTATTCTGAGATATTATTAGTGCAAGGGAACATCAATTTTGCAGCTACGGGATAATGTTGGCCAGCTGGAGAGATCAAAACTGCCCCAGTCCCAGAGCCAGATAAATTTACAGCCCCGTCGAAGTACATGGTCCATTTATCATTTGATACTGCCAAAATACGTTCATCCAAGAAGTCCGCTGTGTCGAAAAATTCTGCTTCTCTAGGATTTTCAGCCAACATATCGGCTATGGCTCTCCCTTTGACTGATTTCTGTGCTATGCTTTGTATATCAAATTCGGAAATGAGGACTTGCCATTTGGCCATCTTTCCAACTAAAGCTGGCTTCTCTAGCAGATACTTGATTGGGTCATTCTCTGTCACAAGCAAAATCTGATGGTGGAGAGTGTATTGGCGCAGTCGATGCAATACCCAAATCAATGCTACACATGTTTTTTCCACTTCCAAGTAATTCATCTCAGAGACAGTGAATTTCTTGCTGAGATAATATATCGCGCATTCTTTTTGATCGCTTGGCCTCTTCTGGGCAAGCATGGCCCCTAGTGACTCTTTATGGATGGTTAAGTAAAGGACCAGTGGTATTCTTGGGACTGGTGGTACCAACACTGGTGGTTGAAGAAGGTATTGCTTTATCTCTTCAAAGGCTTTTTGGCATTCAGTGTCCCACTCAATCTTAGTATTCTTCCTCAGGAGTTTGAAGAATGGTTTTGCTGTCTCCGACAATTGAGAAATGAATCTTGCGATATAGTTCAATCTACCCAGGAGACTCCGAACTTCCTTGACAGTAGAGGGAGCTTTGAGGTCACAAATGGCTTTAACTTTCGACGGATCAATTTCAATGCCTCGGCTACTAACCATAAAACCTAATAGCTTCCCAGACTTTGCCCCAAATATGCATTTGGTGGGATTAAGTCTCAGCTTAAATTTCCTGAGCCGGTCAAATAACTTCTTTAGGACCCTAATATGATCTTCTCCATGCTTTGATTTGGCAATCATATCATCGACATATACCTCTATTTCCTCATGCATCATGTCATGGAATAAGGTGACCATTGCTCTTTGATATGTGGCTCCCGCATTCTTTAGGCCAAACGGCATCACCCTGTAACAAAAGGTCCCCCATGGTGTAATAAAGGATGTTTTACTCTTATCCTCCTCTTTCATCCTAATCTGGTTGTATCCAGAGAACCCATCCATGAAGGAGAATAGTTCAAATCCTGCGGTGCTATCAACCAAAACATCAATATGCGGTAGCGGGAAATCATCCTTTGGGCTTGCCCGGTTTAAATCCCGATAGTCTATGCAAACTCTGACCCGTCCATCCTTCTTCATGACCGGAACGATATTAGCAATCCAATCAGCATAATGGGATACTTCGATGAATTCCACTTTTAATAGCTTCATAACTTCTTCCTCAATCTTCTTAGAAAGTTCTGGTTTCGTTCTTCGAAGTTTTTGCTTTTTTGGTGGCATATTTGGGTCAGTTGGCAGAGTGTGCTCCACGATTTCTGGGTCTAGTCCCGGCATATCTGCGTAGGACCATGCGAATATATCTTGATATTCCTTTAAGAAGTCAACCATTCTTTTTGCCTCGATCTCTGAAAGGCCCGCCCCAATCTTGGTTTCCTTAACATTTTCTGTGTCGCCAAGATTTACAGTAACCGTTTGCTCGGCTGTCAAGGGTTTAGATTCTTCATGACGAATCCAATCTCTTTCGACGTCTTTCTGGATATCATTATCCTCGTCAGATTCGAAGAGATTTTCATCAGGCAACTCCGAGTCACATACACATGTATCATGATTATGCCGAATGACATGCCTGAGATGCAAATGAGGGGGTCAGTAAAATCACTTAACGAATGCCATGCATGATGCACATTCAAAAACTCTTTTTGAATAACTATTTGAAAAGAATACGAGTTAGGAGATTGCCCTCATATCCTCAGACATCTTTTCCAAAAACTTTGAAAACCAGGAGTCATGAGGAAGTCCAAGCCTCAAAGCATCATCATAGGATTGGTGGAATACTTCCTTACGCCCTTAATAAAACATGGATGCATTGGTATTAACATGATAAGGCCGTTTTACAAGGTTCATGATCTTGGACCACGGCTCACAGTCCAATACCTTGATTACATACGAAAATAACAAAAGTAGCTAAACAACACTTCCCATGTAAGGGAATACATAAAGGAAATGACATAAAACTAAACAGGATAGGTAAGTAGCATCCCTACTCCGAAAGCTGGAAGAAGCTCGCAGAAGGCTCTGCGTTGTCATCATCAAAGGTGGCACACATATAGTTGGCACCAAATAGGTCTGCTATGTCCAAGATTGCTCCCTCCTCTTCTTGTAGCAGCTCGGATGACTTGATAAAGGTCTTCTCCAGTGGTGGATAAAGATCCTTTAGTGATGGGAGGAGCAAGCCTTGCTGATTCTGTATTGCATTAGTGCAACTTCCATATTCATTTCGTCCCCAACGGCTAGTTTGGCCCATGTGTCCGCCACGCATACTTCGGCCTCCACGATCGCCTCGGCCCATACAGCCTCCATGGTAACCTCGGCCTCTACCTCTGCCATGTACGCCCTGACTAGCAAGTTCTTCACATTTCACATGACTTTCCAGATCCTTTTGGTAGCCTAAACCTACTCTTTTATGATTCCTAGGGGCTTTAATGGGCTTGGCAATACCTTGTGCATACGCTCCCAATCCTAGTCCGGGAATATGACCGTACTCCAGTAGCACTCTACTTGACATGATAGACGGGCCAGACATTTCCGGACTCTTAACAGTGGTCCCAATGGGAACATGGACCATTAAGACTAGCTCGAAAGTATGGTAGCTAGATTCCTCCTTCTCCTCAGGCTCCACGTACGGGATGGCTGTGTCTTGAAAGATCTTAAAATCAGTTTCTGCACGAACGGTTATGATTTTCCCCTCTGAAATGAACTTAACCATCTGATGTAGAGATGAAGGTATAGCTTCGGCGGCATGGATCCAGGGTCGACCCAACAGGAAATTAAAAGCGCTAGGGATATCCAACACTTGAAATTTTGTCAGGAATGAGGTAGGGCCGATCAAAAGGTTGAGCTCAACTTCCCCTATTGTCTCCTTCTTTATACCGTCAAAAGCTCGAACGGTATAGTTGGATGGTTTAATTTGCTCTTTACCAACCCCGAGATGACGAAGGGTGGCTAATGGACAAATATTCAGAGCGGACCCATTATCAATTAAGACCCGAGCTACCATCATATCACAACACTTGACCGATATGAGTAAGGCCTTGTTATGATCGTGTCCCTCCTCCGGAAGATCCTCGTCTGAAAACGAGATTTGGTCCTTCAAGAGAATGGACCCAATGAACTCCTCCAATTGCCTGTCCCCAATGGTCTCCGGTACATGTATCTCATTTAAAACCTTCAATAGTGCATTTTTGTGTTTCTCGGAGGTCTTGAACAACTCCAAGAGCGAAATCTGGGCGGGCATCTTCCTTAGCTGCTCTACTACGTCAAACTCACTAGATTTGATCATTGCCAAAAATTGCTTCGCTTCCTCATCAGTGACAGCTTTCTTTTCTATAGCTTCTGCGGGTGCATAACAGCGACCTGATCGGGTAACAGCATCGACATCATTTGTCCCATAATCCCATGGGACTGCCTTAGGATCAAAACTAGCGACAGGGCTTTTTGAGATCTCATCCTGATCGTATGGCGGCAACTCAATTACCATCCGTTTGGGCTCATCCTCTCCTAGCTCTATGTTCGCGAACTCCTCGACTGCCAAATCAATAACCACATGTTTAAGCTCGTATTCATTAGAGTCCCATTGCTCTTCATCAACAGATAAATCGATGATTACTGGTGTCATCATGGCGACGGTTTCTTCCTTGAGCTCGGCTAAGTCGTCCATGCCTCCCCACCCATCAGGGACGGTTTCTTTAGGATCCATGAAAAAACTTGGAGGAGGTGAGTATTTGACGAGATAGTCATACTTCCCACTTGGTTGGCCTAGTGTATCTACCACCTCGCCCTTTTCTAGTGCCATCTTCAAAAATTCACGATCTCTGCAAACTCTTTTAGCTTTTAGCTTGGATTCGACATCTAAGGCTTCTTCTTCATTTATGATTAACGGTTCGGTTTCCTTGGCCATGTTGACATCATTCAGTATTTCGACAGTGCCTACCTCCTCGACCGGCATATCCACGACCGTCCCAAATTCACAACAAGAATTCTTGGGAGAGAAATCAACTACAGCTGTCATCGTCTCATTTGCTTGGCCTCCTCCTCGATTCTGGATTATGCCCATGTTGATCATCTTGGTGACACGCTCTAATTTCTTCTTAGCTGGGACACCTTCATCACTCCTTTTGTAATAGCCACTTAAAATCAAATCTTCATACAGTTTGTGGACATCAACCCTGACCATTTGCACGTTCCTATCCTCTCCTTCAGCAATCATATTAACATCCCCGACATGAACGGGTAAAGGGTTTTGCTTGACATTAGGTTGTGTCTCCTTAAATGACAAGATATCTTTGTCCAATAGGCTCTGGACCTTGTTCTGGAGTGTTCGGCAATTATCCACATCATGGCCTTTCTCACCCATATGGTACTCACAAGACTTTGTTAGGTCGAACCCTGGGAATTTAGGAGGGTTGTCACGAGGAATCTCCTTAGCTACCAACCCTTTCTGCAGCAACATGGGTAATAGTTTGGACAATGGCCTAGGCAAAGGTGTGAATTGCCTTGGTGTCCACTTCCTGGGCTCGTAATTCTGGTATCTCCCTCGTGATGCAGAAGGATTTTGAGGATTCGAAAATTGTTTTGATTCAGCTGGGGCTTGCACGTAAGCTACTTCCACTTCTTTCTCCTTCTTACTAGTAAATTTCTTGTTTGTGCCTTCAGTTATCCGACCTTCATGCATGGCTTCTTCAATTCTCTCTCCAATGGCAACCAAACGGGTAAAGCTCCCACAGTCAGAGCTAATCATTTTGTTGTAAAAGTCTGGAGGAAGGGTATTAAGGAACAACTCCACCATTTCAGCGTCGTCTAGTGGTGGTCGAACTTGAGCAGCCAAGGCGCGCCACCTTTGCGCGAACGACCTGAAGGACTCATTTCTCCTTTTCTCCATGCGCGTTAACACTTTGCGCGTCGGGGCAATCTCGGTATTATATTTATATTGTAGCACAAATGCCTCCGCCAATTCCTCCCATTTTTCCATCTTTTCTGGTTCCAGCAGGATGTACCATTGCAAGGCCGGGCCGGATAGACTCTCCTGAAAAGTTTGAATCAATAATGGGGTGTTCTGTGCATAGCGCCCCATCCTGTTCAAATAGTACTTCAAATGGACTTTTGGATCGCCGGTACCATCATACTTAGCGAAATCAGGGACTTTAAACTTCTCAGGAAAGTCCATTTTGGCATATCGAGACAGATCCTCGATCATGTTAGTTTCATATCCCTGTATGGCTTTAAGCTTCTCCTCAAGCTTAGCAAATCTTTTGTTGTTCTCCTCCTCCATTCGAGCTGAGATGGCTTCTGAGATGGGGTCTAGTTCCGCCACTACAGGTGCTTGATGGGGAATCTCTTCAGCAACGTTCTCCCTAACGTTGGCATTGCTAGCCTCAGGAGTAGGCCCGAGCGTGTCTCTATTGGGGGCTGCAGCCACTAGACTAGCTCGAATCTCATTCGCGAATTGGGCAAATTGGGTTGCCAAGTCGGTGATTCTATTATCTAAGGCGTTAAAACGGGCGTTTTGTTCTTCTGTATTCATCCTTGCAGCTACAGAACGGGTCCTGATGGGCGATCGTCTTAAAGCCGTGTTGTCAGTACCTATGTTTAGTACAAAAGAACAAACAAATCAGCATACAAAAGATGAGAAAGAAAATGAAATACAATAAAATAAAAAACTTAAAACCCTCCAATTTTATATTTTCTTATAACAAAATAGAAATAAGAAACCCCTTGCATAAGCCGAATCTCACATAAGTGGCTTCTTATCAATATTTTGTCATAGGAAGTTATACAATTAAAGGGGTAACACGTGATGATTGATCAAAATGCCCATCTCATATTCCATTAGAATCAAAGTAATTATAAGAAAGGGAAAAACATCACTAATTACATCAAAAATTGTGAAGGAAAATCCCTATACATCCGCTAAAGTAAAGGAACTCCTAAACATTGCTACTAATATTTCAAATAAGGAAAAATCTTATACAACTTTTCTAAGAACACAACTCTAATGGAATATGACTAATCTTTTAATTTTCCCCTCAAAGCAACTTGCGGATGCGTTTGTTTGTTTCGGTCAAACGCTCCACCTTAGCTAAGGCTTCATCCCTTTCCCTTATAATTCGCCCCATTTGGATTTCCTTCGGAGTTGGTTTTGTAGGAAACTTTGGAATGACGACGGCAACATCAGGTTCAATACGGCGATCAATATATCCTCTTGATGCGTGGTGCTCCCTCATTTCTCCTTTCAACTCAGTAACCCACTCAATATCCCTTGGTGGGCAATGATGTAGGATGTTGACGATGTTTTCCACTTCTTTTTTCATGTCTTCGATTTGGTTCCCCTTGACAACCTTATCGCGAAAGTCAAAATGAAACAACTCTAACTTTAGAGGAGGAGGGATTTCTTGAAGTACTCGATATTGACGAACTACTCTTAAAGGGTAATAAGACGTAGATCCTGTGAAACCTAAGAGTGGAATCGGGTCATTGTGACCGCTCATAAGTCGTGCTTTAGGGAAACGAATCCAAGGGGCTTGCCATAAAATCTGGTTTGTGGTGATATTTTCAAAAAGTTCTACCCAACCACGGAATGTCCAAGCATGGAGGAATTTTTCTATATCCTTAAGTTTGGTGAGAGGGTTTTTATCTTTATCAATGTTGGTAATAGCCAAATTCCCTCCAAATACTTTTAAGTGAGAGAGAATCCAAACTTGAAGGATGCCTATAGGTGCTCTAAGGATCGAACCTTTGTCCTTTTTGAAACGGTTGAGAGAGAGGAACATTTCGGCAAGAAGCATATGTGTAAATCCCCTAAGGTGAAGGACTCTATAGACAACATGAGCAAGGCTAGGATCCATTGTCTTTTGGGTGAACGGGAAAAGAACGAATCCGAAGAATGCTAGAAGGAAAATTTTAGCATTTTGAGGATTGGGGCTTGGGAGAAGACTATGGAATCTTTGTTCGATGAAAGACAAAGGGAGGCCTTTTGAATTCCTATTAAGAAGTTCTTTAATTTCAAGAGGAGGAACTCCTAGGAGTTGACTCAATAGCGGGATAGGATCTACTCCTAAAGGAGGGTCGACAAGACCGAATGCGGGGACATTGCCAACAATGATTTCTAACTCCTCTAAAGTTGGGGTCAATTCATGATGACCAAACACGAACGTTGAAGTCTTGGGGTTCCAAAAATGAGCCATGGCCTTCACCAATGGCACGTGGGACTCTCGGTATAAGAGAAAAATAAGATAGCCAAGTTTCTTCTCTACAAAAGTCTTCTTGCTCGCATCAAGTGCATCCCACATGTCTAACAACGCCTTCTTTGGGATTGGGATGATACGAAGCTCAGGGAAACCCATAGTATCTAAACCTAAATAGGCATTTTGATCAATCACCATATGTCACAAAACAAGCTAAACTTAATGATAAAACATTATATGCACAAAAAGCATTATTTACATCGGGGAATAAAATACCAGTACCTTCGGTAGAGAGAGAGAAAAAAAAAAGAAAATGCGGCAACCACAAAGACACATCGCATGTCGACTCGTGAGGCTCACTAAGAGGTATGATTCTAAAGGCTAAAGGCTCCCATTTTAATTAGATCAAAAGAGTTTTCCCCACTCCGCACTTACGTCGGACAGTTCTCTTTATCATTAATCAAAATGAGCGAGACCAAAAGTGGATAACCATGGGTCATTCCCCGCACGGGTTCCATCTTTTGCTACCTCCTATGGGCTTCCTAGTGCGATCGGGGTTTTAGATCGCGGGTTGTGTATGTAAATGTGTAGTGCTAAGGTAAGCATAAAGGCACACACAACAATTGATATCCAAACAACACTTCAATTTCATCCATATTGACATACATTCCTACACCTTCCTACAAAAGAAATGGGTTAACATACACTCCACCCCTTATTACTCCAAACCTACAAAAACAATTAACACGTTGTTAGTGGACTAACCTTGTCTTCCACGTGGCTTTGACACGCGCTATTAAATGAAGACCATGTTAGTGAACAACCAACCAAATTATTACGGCCTAAGTCCTCTAGGGTTTGTAACCAAGTCCCCAGCGGAGTCGCCAAGCTGTCACGACCTCCTTTTTCCGTTCGGGGGAAAAGAAAGAATGGTTTAGGGGTATTTGCCTAAAGAGGCGGACCAATGGCCCTAAATTAGGCGCGGGCTCTCCCAAGCCCATACCTCGCGCGACGTTGGATTTTTTTTTTTTAATTCTTAACAACCTAAATATTTCTAGGAGTCGCCACTAGCCTATTGGGGTCGACTAGAAACCAATCGAGGCACGGGAGTGTTGTCTCGATTCCTACGCAACCAAAGATTTCTAGGAACGGGGACTTGTTTACGCCAATGTTTCTATTAGCGCCCTTGCGGTACCACTAACTTGGAAGGTTTTTGATCTAAATGGCCACACAATCTTGATTATCAATTATAATCTTTAAGAAACCGCTAAGTGTCCATGCAAATGTTTTTGTAGTTTTTTTTTTTATGTCTAGACTAATCCTAACATAATTTAGGAGAGAAATTTACACTCAAATTAATGAAAAGCGGTGCGTAAGTAAACATCCAAGAAATTGAAAAAACTTGAGAATAAATGCGAAAAATGAAAACCCGATACAAGTCGGGCAAATAATATTACATGGCCTTGTTATCACGCCCCGGGACAGGACCCCCGTGAGCAAAATGGGAATTTAAATATGCATGAAATTATTCTAAATGCATGAAGTTACTCTAATTGATTTTAATCTACGTAAAATAGATTATTTACAAAAATGGTTCTAAAATAACAAAATATCATTAAATTAAGAAAATGACATTTTAAAAATGGGAAAATTTCCTAGATGTCATTTCTATCATAACTTGATACCATCCATCATTTTTACAATTTTTTGAAATTTTCATTTTTTTTTTAATTTTTATTAAAAAAAAATCCTAAACGGATATATGCCAATTTACACTAATATGGGACTGCCTAGTACATGAATATAACAAGAACCAAGCTCAAATCGACCGTTTCAAAACCGAAACTCGATTTGAACATTTCATCGAACACTTAGCTTGCATCAAACACCTCAAAACGGCTTCTTCGGGCTATGTTCGTGGTCTTCAATCTCGGCTCATAAGCAATCTCATGTGAAACAAAAGTATCAAGGATATACTATTACATGTAAAGAACCGGTTTAGCTAGAAATCACAGCCTAGAACTTGTAAGAACCAAACTGAAAACGGCCTCCAATATGCGGGTTGGAGCCGTTTTGCAAATCTGGTATGGAACCAAGTCAAACAGCCATGTCAAATGCCCGGATTGAAGCCCCAACAACCATCACATGCAACATCTATATGAAATATTACTCCACTCGGATGAAAATAGGTAACATGTAATCTCACATGCAACAAACATCACCGAAAACGATCAACCGGACGCATCAAAACGGACTCTCCAAGAAGCCCACATGCAAAACTCTACACTGACCAGCCAAGAACTAATGTGGATAGGCTTGGTTTTTGACGATCTCATAGTTCACACGAGGATTTAAAGACCAAACCAAGCTGACCTATGTATCATTTGTACTCCCATATAACATTAATCAAGCTCATGAAGATAGAAAACACATGTAAAGGGGAGTAGCAAGTCAAACATATATGGCTCTTGAAGAGGTTTCAAACACTTAGAAAAATTTCAGCCTCAGAAATCAGTTTTCCGGGCTGGATTTCCTCTTGATTTTCGTTATCAAAACATGTTCAAAATTAAACAAAAATACATCTAAGATACTTACCTTGCTTCCTACTTTCCCTTTCAAATGACTCTTGGCCAAGAAAACCAAGAAATTGTCCTCTGGGAGCACGTAGAAGTTGGTTCCTTCAAACTGAAAGTGAGATCTGCAGAAGAAAAAGTGACAACGAAGGTTTTCGTTGGCTTCCAAAATTAGACTTCCAAACCTCCTTTGTTGGCCAAGTTAAAATCAACCCAAGCTATATGTATACTAGTTTGGGCTGCAATTCATGGCTTTCCTCATTCGTCTCTCACATTTCTCAAAAACACTCGCTTTTCCTCACTCGTGACCAACCGGGCTCAACACTTAGAAAAATTTTCGGAATTTCTTGGCCCGCCAGGAGGGTGGTTTTCGGGGGGCTTTAGGAGACCTTCCCGAACTCCATTTGGGACGTGCGACCTATGGATGGAAAGCCCTTTGAGTGAAGTTTCACTCTCTAGTTGAAGGTTTTGGCTAATTTTGGCCGCAGGTGGGTGAAAATTTCGTTTTTCTCTCTCAAGGTCGATCTGGAATTTCTGGGTTTGGGTTTCTGGAGTTGCTTCTGAAGGTGTCTTTGGGGAACGATCCCGAGCTCTCTCCTCTCTCCCTCGTCTCCTCTCTCTCTTGTCTCAAAAGAGCATGCTTCGTAGATGTTATCCCCCGAAATCATCAATCCCTTGGTCAGCTTTATGTCCACCTGCCAAGCCCACCAACTGAGCAGTCTACCCACTTTCTGACTTAGCCAAAATTTTGAAGTGTTGCAGCTGTTGAGTGTGCGGGTTTTGCTGCGACTTTCCCGTGCATTCAGCAGCTTATCCCTGGCCAATTTTCGTCCACTGGCACTACTCATTATGGTCTTCAATCACGTGCAAAGATCAGGCTGGATGGGCGGCTGAGTGGGATATGGTGGGGCCACCAAGTTGCTTACTCAGCAACTCCGAAATGAGACCAATTCGTGGACTAGGTTTTGGTAGCTCGTTTGAGTGCTTTAATCCATCAATTTGGCTGCAATTTTTTATTAATTAGCAAGCTCATGTATATTAGTTTAAGATCTTGGCTAGATTTCATAATTTTACTCACTCAATATTGCAAGAAAATTCCTCAAAGTTGGCCATTTTCTTAGCCGAAAATACCCATTCCAATGCAAATTTGGTCCTTTTCGCCCGATTTGATTGATTCGAGTTGGCCCAAGTTCAATTTCAACTTAATTGGTGACCAAGACGATGATTTAAGGGTTCGGGCAAAATTTTGCAAAATTTGCGAATTGGTCCCTCAACTTTTGGAAATTGCAATTTGGCCCCAATTTGCCATTTTAATTCCAATCTGACCTCCTGGGCTTGGCTAGTCACATTTAGATCATTGGCCCCAACTTTTTTCTTTTTTTGGTTTTTTTATTTTTTTATTTTTTTATATTTTTTTTTATTTTTTATATATTTTCATTTTTTTTAAAGTAAAAATATCTTCCATTTAAAACACCATATTAAATGCCTAGATAACCTATATGCAAGAATTTAACTTGAAATATTTTTGTGGAAAAACAAGTTCCCATTTTTTTTATTATTATTATTATTTTTTTTGGAAATGATTTTTTTGGGCAAAAATTTAGGTGTCGACAACGTTCATTTAAAGTCTATAAGCTTTTTAACCTATCCACAGCCTACATGTCTAAAACTACAACATTTTAGGTGAAGGGACTGCAACTGTCCCTGATTACAATGGAAAGATTTATTTTCTCATCTTTTGTTTTGTTGTTTTGTAAAGAGTAATTCGTCTTTTTCAAAAGATCATTGCTTGAACTCAGAAAATCCTTCATCTCTAAAGTTGCTCGAAATCTTCCTTTCATCACCTGTCCCTCCCATCCATACAACAAATTTTACTTGGATAAATTGTCCAAAAAGTTATAAACCTATTACAGTTTTGCCAATTCAATCCTAAATCTTTTAATTTTGTCAATTGGATTATAAATCTTTTAACGTTTTGCCACTTGAGTCCTAAATTTTTTCACATTTTGCCGATTAAGTTCATTCAATCAACTTTAGTTGGAAATCACTAACATAGACATCAGCTATTCTATATAACACAGCTCAGGATGGGTGGCATCGATGTAGATAAATTTTAATATTTTTTTCTATTTATTTATTCTTTCTTTCTTTTTCTTTCCTCTTTTTTTCCCCTTTTCTTTGGTTTTTTTTTTTTTTACAACTCTGACCAACAAGGGTCACCGATCTCACCCACATTTGGGCAAGGCCATCGTGGCCGCAAGCAAGGCAGCCTTGCTCATAGCTGTGATGGTTTGGGCAAGGTTCGTGACCCCAAATGGCCATTGGGCGAGGGCCTGGTGACCCTAACCGGCCACTATAAAAAAACAAAGAAAAGAGATTAAAAATTGAAATATTATTAAAACCCCAAAGCCTATGGCCACAAAAAACCATAGCCCCAAGCCTCTTTGCAAACTACTCCAATCTGGTTTCTCCATTGTTTTTGAAAGCTTGATTTCTCCGTCGAAACTCGAAGCATGAGAAGAAGAAGAAATCGGCGTTGAAGTGGAGATACTCGAAGACACGATCTTGTGGATCCATTACTTAAATTTCCACGACTCTTTAAATAACCTATTGCTGAGTCTAGGATCTACCAACAAATTTAGTCATAATCGTATTATGATTTAAAAAAAAAAAAGCAATTACCTTAAAAGAAAAAATTAAGACAAAAATTAATTATATCACACTCGACTTCATGTAGAGCTACATTTTTAGTAGGCTTTTAAATATATACCAATCATTTAAAACTGTCATGGAAATACCTAGATATTATTGTATTTCACTTTGCATCAGCAAAAATTAGGATAAGCACGGAAGTGGAAGCTTCTTGGTCTCCAAAGTTAGCTATTCAAAGGACCATTGATGATAACACCACATAACTATGCTTTATTGTAATTTTTCAACACAAGACGCCATAATATATCTAAACGAGAAAGAAAATTAAAATAAGAGTGAAGAAAAACTAAAGAATTGAAGAAGGGCTTACGTAATTAGAAAAAGGAAATTTACGAAGAAATCAAATTGAGCCATCATTCCATTAAGCAGTAAATAGTGTACATAACTTGGATAAATCAAACCGTTTTGGTGACCATGGGGAGCAACAGCAACTTCGCGAGGGGCAATCAGTCATTTTCATTAGAAAATGCAAAACACGATAACCAGTTCTAGGATTAAAGGAAACTAATTATAATCAAGCAAAGATAGAAAATAAAAGGAAAGATTACTATTGTAATCATCGCCATCGTTGACATCATCTTTTTATTGATTTTTTCTTTTTGTCATCGAATTGTTCTTTTACTAGAATTAAAAGGATGTAAAGATCTAAAAATTATTATACTGACAAGAAATAAAATCGAAATAACAAAAACAGCAATAACAATAATATGAACTCGGTTAATGAGTGCTCGTGAGGCACTATTAAGAATACTTTATTTTGAATATTTCAATTATCAAGGCACAGATTATTTATGACATGAAGACAATAATGCATTGGTTATAGAGTTTTCTTAATTAGTTTCTCAACCAGTACCCCTGACCCCCTAAGCCACTCTTTAACAAAATCTTAAAATTAATTATAATAATAACAATAATAACAATAACTTTATTGAGTCTTGATACATTCATTCAGCAATTTTTAATTTATTTTAATTCTTATGTGGGCAAAATAATGAATTGAATAAAAACACATATTAAATTACAATTACACGGTTGAAAAATCACATGTTGGCGTGCTTAATCCTATCTTTTAAATAGTAACGAAGTTTTACATAACTATGTTTATTGGAATCCATTTAACAAATTTATGAAATTACGTTATCATTGGATGCTTTATTGCCAAAATTCCTTTCGATTTTGCTTCATGAACCCTATTAATATAAGTATCCTCATAAAATGCAAGTTGAAAGTGACTCAGAATGTATCACAAACTAAGTTTATATGGATTTCATACAATCAGTTGGAAGAGAATACAAAGTGCAACTTGGTCATTAATAAATACCACATTCTTTTGATAAAAAGTTACCTGTTGTCCATTAAAAAATGCAGCTTGAGTGCCAACTTGGTTGTTTGATGAACTACTTGAAGGAGCCATCTCGGCCGTTAAAAAGTTCTTTATACCTGGCAAGTCACACAACTCCATTATATGCAAATTATGCAACTCAACTTTGCCACGATCATCAGCTTCTGCAATCTCCCGCATTAAGTTGCAATCAACAACTCCAATCTCTTCTAGTTGTGGAAGTTCTCTCAGTAATGAAAGAGGAAACAAAACTTCCATCTTGTAACAACATTTGACTCGAACTACTTTTAATGTACTAAATGATTTGGAGGAGATATGGTTGTGGCATATCTTCTCAAGGTTGACGAGATCCTCGAGAAGTAACGACTCCAACATCTTGAAAGCTATGTGGGAAGGCTGTCGGAGGATGTAATGGATGGAGGGACTATTCTTGACATGTAGAAGCTTTAATTTTGGAAAACCTTCTGGGGATAACTGGCAAATACTGTGCTCAATTCCATTCAATCCATCCAAATACAACTCGTTTGTTATGTCCAAGGTAGTTTGTACACATCCTTTTTGAAGAATATCGTCCTTTGGATTCAACTTGAGCTTCAATGCCCTCGATGTTTTGTACTCACTTGACAGGTGCCACGTACTACCTATTTGGATTCTGTACTTGGTTAATTTTTGTATGTTTAAATCCTCTGGCAAGACACTTGGATCAGGAATGGATACATGTAAAGTGCAAAGATTCTTCATGTCATTCAACTCAATAAGACTGGCATTAATTGGCGGGGTTTGCTCCATGGCATTCCATTGATCAAAGCTATTCTCTACATATAACTCCTCCAATTTGATCAAACTTTGTAGCACACCTGGTTCAATCACCTGAAGCCTTGAACAATGATTCAAGTCTAACAACCTCAGCTCTACCAATTGCCCAATTTCTTTTGGCAATCGATGAATTTTGCTGTTCATGAAGCTGAGCATATGTAGCCCTTTTAAATTGCCAAGACTGGCTACATCCTCTAATGAACAACCATCAAGACACAGAGTGTGTAAGTTCTCCAAGAGCTGAAACGCCAAAGGCGAATGAATGAGACGTATGCCCGTAAGATTTAAGACGGCAAGTTTTCTCATAGAGTTGAAATATGAATCTGGAATATCAAGAGATTCATCATTTGTGAACATTAAAAAGATCTGCAATTCGGGGCAATCTAATTCTTCGGGAATTTCCTTTGTGTCAACGTAGGGAAAACATACCGCCCAACAACTTTTGAGCTTGCCCCTCTGCAAGTCTATTACCCAATTTTCTTTATCTTTGAAAACAAAAATAGGGTGATCTCTTGAAGCAACCGAGACAACAAACTCACGAACCAGATCATGTATCTTGAAACCGTTAGCATCTCCGTTTTCTAACAAAAGACAGGAGGCTTGAAGAGTATGCATCAGCGAGCTCAACCTATTTCTAGCTTCTTCCATGTTGTTAACATCTCGAAACAACTCCAAACCTACGCCATACCTCACCACATTTTCAAGAGAAGGCTTAGAGATGCCATAAACAACACAGAGTCGTAACAACAACTTTGCCTCCTCTTCTAAATCATTATAACTCAAGTGCAACATCTTATTTATCACCTCATTAATTTCTCTGTCTTTGAATGTCTCAATTTGTTTCAAAGTGTCCTTCCACTCGGATAAACTGGCGTCTTTAAAACGTTTCGCCACTGCAAGAATTAGGAAAGGCACACCTGCACATTTGTGGAGTGATTCATCCACCAAGGGTTTGAAGTCGTCATCACGAACTTTGTCTCCCACCATCCTCTCAAATAATCTTCTTGCCTCTTGCTCCTGCAGCCGGTCAAGGGGGAAGACCTCCTCGCAACCCATTCCCCTTCGCAAGACATCTCGGTTTCTCGATGTCAACAACAACTTGCATCCCATGATTTTGTTGTCATATCCATATGGAATGCCAACTAATTTCAAGTCGAGCTCTTTCCACAAGTTGTCCAGTATTATCAGGACCTTGTTTTTCTTTCTCTCCTCATCATTTTCCGGTTTCGTCCTCTCCTCATATACCAACCTCTTGCGCAGAAGATCCGCTCGCACGTTGATGTACTCTTCGTTCTTTATGTCCAGGCCTAACGCATGCGCAATCTCTCCTTGGATCCTCTTGATGTCTGGATTTTCAGACACCTCGGCCTTAGCGACCAGACTAAACAACTTCTCTTCCCTTATTTTCCTTTCGGCATCTGCCAAAAGGGTGGACTTGCCGACACCGCCCATCCCGTAAACCCCGACCACACTTTTGCTGTCATCGGAAAGAGCACCCATGATATGCCGTATGACCGAAGCTCTGGATTCGAAGACGCCATCATCCCTAAGCTTAAATGACGTT
The DNA here is from genome assembly GCA_007663325.1 of Eucalyptus pauciflora. NCBI lineage: Eukaryota > Viridiplantae > Streptophyta > Magnoliopsida > Myrtales > Myrtaceae > Eucalyptus > Eucalyptus pauciflora. The sequence goes on from VMYD01000165.1 coordinate 145,600, forward strand.
GAGGCAGAAGAAGCGGAGGCAGTCATGGCGGTCCATTGGACGACATCTTTGCCTTCTCTCCTAGCCGGATTCGGAGCAGCTACATTTCCTGGGGTAGGATTGCTGAAGGAGATGTCATCCAATCCCTTGAATCCACTACATTTTTGAGCGAGTTGCTTAATGTCCTCGATCTTGGCCTCGGCCTTCTTGCTAAACTGATAGCGACACTTGGGATCGGGAAGAGTCCCACGGCAACAAGTCTTGCTTGCCTTCTCGAAGTCGGCCAACAGGTCTCGCGCCTCCTTCAACGCCTCCTTAGCTTTTGCCTCCCATTCCATGAACTCACTGTAGAACATCCGATTATTGTTTCTGGCCACTTCCGCAGTGATGTGGACCTTCTCAGCCTCGTTCTCCAGATTCCGGACTTCCTTCCAAAGACCAACGGTGAAGCTCTTGGAGGAGATCACATATCTAAATCGACGCTTGATGGGAACGACTACATAGCTCTTCAAGACGTCCCATGCAATGGAAACGACAGAATCGGCCGACATTTTTCTTTGATTTTTTTTTTTTTCCGATAGAGAAAGAGCAAGAAAATAGAGACACCGAAAGAGAGGATGATCAAAAAAGCAGCAGAAGAAAAGGAGGAAGAATGATTGCGCCGAGGAGAAGAACGAGTGAAATAGCAATCAACTGTTGAAAGTGCAGAAAAGGTTGAAGGAGCGGAGTGTCGAGTAGCAATCAATTGTTGAGATATAGGGATCTAACAGTTTATAACCTTAATGAAGATCCAAACCACGAGCATCACTGAAGTCTCCACATCTTTGCTTGATTTCTTTGCATTTGAAAATTTTATTTGCACGCGCGTCAAGTGGCCTAAAAAAATAAAACACAATATGATTAGACTCCAATCATAGCCCTCGGAGTAAGTATTTTACACAGTGTGTCGGCACCAATATAATAAAATGTAATTAGCAAAGGGAAAAATGAACAAGGACTGGCCACACCGACGTGACATTGTCCTTACTATTAGGCAGCGATCATTGTCACCTACCGTGATTCTTTAAAGGATTTAAATTTCAAAAAACTGGTGACAATTGAGAGATCGTTCATATAGTGCTGCTTGCCAACCAACAATGGTTTTTTATAAGCAGTAAAAAAACAGAGAGAAAATACACGATTGTAATAGGTTTGGTAAGGGTAAGTGAAGATGGACACGGTGATGCAAATTAGAACCTGGCCCTTGATGTCAGATGCCAGTTGGATCGGCGGTGATTTGAAGTCTTTTTTACACTATTCCTCTGCAGTGTATATTAATGGGTGGATAGTAGAATGATTTTATTTTTTATGAACAGAAACCTTTTTACGGAGGGGTCCAACTATTTTTGCTAAGCGTGGACATCCGTCAATCTAGAAGCTCAGGAAATATTTTGTAAGCTCTGAGAACCGGTTAATTTCAGCCCTTCGGCTGGTGTGTGTCTCTAATTCAAAATAATTTGTACATAATTTGTGAGATTCGGACAAACAATGAAATCACACTAAAAATATAGAAATAGTATTATAATTAAGCTAATTGAACAGGAAAATGAGTTTTTGATAATATTATACTTATCGATATATTAAACTTGGGCTAGCTTGGATCGTTATATCTTCTTATTGATCAAGCACTACCTATTCCAATGATGAGACACCATTACCTAATATTGAGTCAATCTCATCCATCATCCCAAAAAGATGACAAAAATAAAGAAGAGAACGACCCTTCCCTAGTTATAGCCCATCTAAACAAAATGCCAAAACCAAAATCACAATCAAATTCACAGTAATATCCGGCAAATGTGCGAAGAAGAACGCCTTTCCATTGAAAATAAAACTCATAGGTATTCCTTAGTCCAATCCAAAATGGACAAAACAAAACGAGACAAAAGCAGCAAAGAACCCATCTCTTGTTTTCTAACCACTACGAAGAGATTCTTCATTTTTTTTTTCCTTTAACTATTTAATGTAACAATTTTTACAAGTAATCCAATCAAGTTATACTCACGTGACACAACGATTCGAAATATATGTTGCCGCAAGCTTCTCATCAAAAGTTTTCTTTCTTTTTTCTTTTTTGTTTGAGAGGGCTTTGATTGGATGTTACTGCTGGACCACCTGCTTGACCTGGGGCTGCAGCATCTCCAGAATACCTAGAGTTCAATTATGACTGCTTGCACCTAGAATGCCATGATCACATAGCTGTTGACGTCCACTTGGTGAATTTTTTTTTTCCTATCCATATAGTGTTTATGATATAATTCAATGGATTACAAGAGCAATATTCATTAAAAACGAGTATTAGAAAAGGACGTTAGCTAGCAATTTCTTTCATCCTCAAGTACTTTCAAAAGGCTAAATTTATTCTTGGATTTCTTTGACCTCAAATCATTATCATCTTGCTCTTTGCCCTCCAAGTTATCCTGGGATTTCTATTTCGCTTAAGCAATTTCATATCTTGCTTGTTCAAACATGTACATGTGAAGACTATTCCAGGTGGATTCATCAAGCAACATATTTAGGAAAACAAAGAGCTACTTTTAGGTATTTTGATAGATAATAGCTGGTGAAGCTAGTTAGGACCTATAGATGCGTTAGAGGGGCTCTATCTCCATTCCTATGTGGCATGCATTCGTGAGAGATACATATAGCACTATTTGGGGAGTGGATAAGCTAATTCCTTTCGATGTCTATTCGTCAGGCTATCTACTCGACTAGGATCGAACAAACTGAAGAAATGAGTCCGGGCACAATGAACATATTTGGCAACGCCAAGGCACACTCAAACTTTTCCATCCTTTCGTTATCATGCGATTTCATCATAAAACAAACTCCTACTACTCCTAGTGCTCCTCAATCCTTAATTACATAACATTTACAGCAGCTCAATATCTAGGAAATAGAGGCGTCAAGACAGCTATATGACAAAGAAGGCCACCTATTTTGTAGACGGTTGGGACCAGCCCATCCGTGCATACAAAAAGTCTGCATGTTCGAGCTAATTGATACAGATGATATTGTGTTCAAAGTCTCCATTTTGAGTAGTGCTAGTTAGACTAGATCTGTATTGTTTCGAAATGAGTACTCGAAGTGTCACTTTAGGTTGGTTATAGCATGATTTGAGTTTTGGTTTACAATTATGCCTTCCTTATATGGTTGTGCTGCATCACTGACAAGTAGCTTTCTTTTGTTTGTTATTTTGAAATATACTAAAAAAGGTTTAATTGTCGATTGGTAAAGTAATGATTAATGTGGGAATTCTAGTCAATTCGTCTTTTTGATATGAAGAATAGTTATAATATGTTCGGTAAAATTGTTTGAATCTTTTGTTTTCATGATAATCATAATGTTTTAGAAGTCGTAATTTTGATTTTCATGATAATTATATTTTTTAATCTAATCATAATTTAATCAAATCGACAAACATTAATTAAGTCTCCATTCCTTTCTCCACTGCTAATGGAGAAACATTGATTCACTAACCATGTTATTGATTTATATGTTGCATAGCAATTTTTAGAAATTTTTCTACTTGTCAACACATTGGACTCGGCCTAACTTAGACACTCATATCTAATTAATATTGACCATTTAATGAAAATAAGTCTCCACTTTTCACGTGCTATTTTTCGAATTTTCACAAAATTGTTGAGAGATAGCTCCTCAAATCATCCCTTTAAGGGGAAAAACAAACTCAGCTCAAAAGGAAAAATCGAAGTTGATTAATTCTTTTTACCGACCATGATTGTTTGATTAGAATGTCAAATTATTCCTAAGTTGATATATTTATTATGGTTATTTAGAAAGGTTACAATTAATTTCTAACGAAAAAACGTTAACACTAATTTAATTCAGGAGGGACGTTTTCTTGGTAATTACGCTGATAAGGACTTTTTGCATAATAACTACCTAGTTTACGATAAATAAATGCATACTAAAAAAATTACTATATAAAACTAGTATTCGCCTACATTAAGCATATTTTTTCTATAATCTAAGGGCATAAGCATGGATTCCCGTCTACTTAGAAATTCATGAAATATCCTCCAAACTCCATGAATCGTTAAGCTCAAGCCCTTGATTTGTGTAGATGGATCTAATCCAAAGAAGTGTGCTTGCAGTTTTGTGGGATTGTAATGGGATTGTAATGGGCGACCTCCAGTTCCTAGGGCTAAGTAAGCATAAATTTTACTCTAAAGAATTAGTGTATTTTGCATTCTGTATCATTTTGAAAAAGACAATATTAACATAAAATTATCATGTTATTGATGTTCGATAATTGCAAGATAGAGATGCTAAGTAAGCATTGCTTTTTTTACCACAAAGAATATGCGTGCGTCGCATTCAATAAAATTTCTTAAGAAAATATCATCTCTAGGTAAATGGTATGATCTTGCTTCTTTTGGTGATTGATTTGCATATGATTGATGTGGATGGGAAGCCCATTGCGATGTTTTTAAATAAAGCCAATCACATAATTGCTATATCTTAATGATAGTGCGATGCACATACACACAAGCATAATATAAGTGATATAAATGTAGGCAGATAGTAGATCGCATTTCATTTGTAGTAGGTTAGAGAAAAGAGAAAGAAAGCTATTTTCTTGCTTTGGAATAATTCAATACTTTCATCTCATTGGAGTTCTTCGCTAATTGAGACATAGGCTGATGGTTTACTTGACATTTGAGAGTTTATTTTAAAGTGAATTTTATTTGTTTCCATCCTTATCAAGCCTTTGAGGGTTGAATATATAGACATGACCAATATGCAAACTTAACCGAAAATAATGTGTTTGATCGATTTTCTTGTTTGTAACCTAATTTTAGTCAATTCCTTGAGAAGCTAGAAACTCGGAAGAAGACTGCTCCAAGCTGTCACTAGCCAAAAGTAAAAATAGAAAAGATCGTTGTCACTTGCCAAACCACATCAACTTTTTGCTACAATACTTGATTATCAAATGCCGAGATTTAGTACTAGCGTCCAACTATTAGCACCTTAGCAAAGACCCAAAACTCGAGGAAGAAAGAGAAAATGGGTATGGATTATGGAGGTCAGGAATCTAACTTTAGTTAAGACCTTAGCTAAACATATACATACATACATACATACATACATACATACATACATACATACATATATATAGACTGTCGTCGATCACCTTTATCAAGACAAGAACGATAGACCTGTGAATATTTGATAGAAAAGCATGACATTATGGATTTTATTAACCAGTCACCATCACCAATATTTTAGTCTCCATCCTTTCCTGCCCTGCTAATGGGCAAATATTGGTTAGGTCCTCCACCACTGCAGGACAAACATTGATCAAGTCTCCATGTTACTGATTTATATATTGCATAGCAATTTTTTGATGGAGTTTCACTTATGGACATTTTAGACTTGGGTTAACTTAGACCTTTATATCTAATTAATATTGACCCTTAATTAAATATATGTCTTGCCCCCAAAAATCATCCATTTGAGTGAACAAAAAACTCAATTCTTAAGAAAAAATTGAAGTTGCCTAATTTTTTTGCCAACCATATTTGTTAGATTAGAATGTCAATTACTTCTACATCCGTGTATTTTTTATGACTACTTGAAAAGGTCATTACTAATTTCTAGCAAAAAAAATTTCACCTAATCAAAGTCATGAGGGACATTCTCTTTCTAATTAAATTGATAAGGACCTTTTGCATAACAGCTACCTAGTTTATGAGGAATAAGTGCATTTAAAAAAAAATACCATATAAAGTTAGCATTCTCCTAGGGCAAATGTATTCCTCTATAATATAGGGGCACGGACGTGGGCACCTATTTACCTAGATGTTCATGAAATATCCAGCAAACCCCATAAACTGGTTAAGCTCATGCTGTTGGCCTGTGTCCGTGGCTCTATGCCCATGTTACATTGGGCGGCCTCTAATTCCGAAGTTACAAATCCTCCATTGCCCTAAGCATTAGAGCCACCACTTGGGTTAAGTAAGCATAACTTTTTATTGTGAAAATAATTATATTTGCATCATTTATCGTTCTTTAAGAAAATAACAATGATGACATAAAATTATCATGTTATTGACATTCAATAATTTGCAAGAGAGATATGTTAAATGAGTGTCAATATTTTTTTGCAAAGAATAAGTGTATTAGCATTTTACACAATTTCTCAAGAAATAGTCTCTAGTTAAATGGTATGGCTTTGCTTCTTCTGGTGATTGATTGGCAAATAATTGACATAGATGGAAACCCCATTGCAATGTTTTTAAATTAAGCCAGTGACATATTTGCTATATTATAAAGATAGTGAGGTGCGGATGCACACAAATATAAGATGAGTGATATCAATGCAGGCAAATATTATATTACTCATTTCATTTGTTACAAATAGAGAATAGAGAAAAGCACAAAGAGACAAGGACAAAATTATCGCACTGTTAGTAAGGTTACATGGTCTTCGCATGCTTAGGAATGATTCAATTTTCACATCTCATTGGATTTCTTCATTAATTGACACGTTGTCTGATGGCTTGCTTAACGTATGAGATTTATTTTAAGTAGGAGTTTATTTATTTTCATCGTTATCAACCCTTTGACAGGTGGGTTAAAAATATGGACATGATCAATGTGCAAATTTAGCTAAAAATAAAGTGCGTATTTGATTTTTCTGTTTACAACCTAACGTTAGTTGAGGACTTAAAACAGCAGTCAATTTCCTTGGAAGCTGAAAACTTGGTAGGAGTAGGAGCTTCAAGTCATTCACCAGCCAAGAAAATTAAAGAAAGACCATTGTCGGTCGTCTCGATCAAAACAACGATGTGGACCCATGCCTAAGTCTCCATCTTTTCCTCCACTACTGATGGAGAAACATTGATTATGGCTAATGGACAAACATTGATTAGGTACCGGTCGTAATCAATGTTTGTTAGGCTAGAATTTCAATTATGATTGTTAGGTTAGACGTAACTTGTGCTGTTTGAACATTGATTATGGCTAAAGAAAGACCGTTCCTTTTGCCGGTCCATGAAATCACATTGAAAGCATAGAAGTATCATTATAATTAAGCTAATTAAAAATTAGAATGTCAATTATGATTGTTAGCTTAGACTTAACTTCGATTATAATAGTTAGATTAGAACTTCTAAGGAAGGTAATATTTTGCCATCCTTTATTAACATTTTAAACTAGTTTACTTTCTTAAAAACTACTACTCTTTACATGATAAAAATTAATATAGGAAACCATTGCAAGCCACGGCTAACTCTATTTCGTGGTCTTTCATTCTGATTATAGTTTCTCCCTTTTTTCACATGCTTAGGTCTGTTTGGATTCTTTTACTTTTAACATTTATTTTTTAAAAATTGCAGTTACTAATGATTGATTTTTTAAACTTTTTTAATACACAATTATTGGCAAGGAGAGTTATATGGTTTTTCATAATTTACAAACCTAATTTTTTTTTCATTTGAGGGAAAGCAAAAGGCAGAAAAAATGTACTTGATATAAGTGTAAGCAAACAGAATGAGAAGTCGACAAAAATAATGATGGAAAGTCGTGTGGAATCTTTTAGAATCACTCTTTATTTCATGACAATTTTGATAAAAGTTGTCCATCTTAGGTCTATTGCCACTGTGCCACGTGAATCTCATTAGAAGTGGACAATTCACAAATTACAACATCACAATTATTTGAGGCTTTATAATATGGTATGGCAACCCAAACATAACACTCACAGTTACATACAGCTTCTCCAATGAGTGCATTCCGACTTACGCAAGAACAAAAGGCAATAAACTGAAAAACGTTCCAACAATTACATCTCATGAACTTGGCGTCTTCTTTGCTGGCTTGCTCAACCGGAACACTGGGTGCCGCCACAGCTTCCTTACTCCTTTTTCTCAAACTCTGTGATAGTTGTTTGATTAGAATGTCAAATTACTACTAAATCCTTATATTTATTCTAACCATTTAAAAAGGTTATCACAAATTTCTAACAAAGAAAATTATGTGACTAACGAAAGTTATGAGTATGTTCTCTTTGCAATAAAGTTGATATAAATTTTATTAGGAAGAAGTGCACCCAAAAAATTTACTACATAAAGTTAGCATTTTTTTTATAACCTAGGGCACAAATGTGAACATCCGTCTATCAAGAAGCCCATAAAAAATATATATAAATAATACTATAATTAAGCTAGTTGAACAAGAAAAATAATTACGCCTTTTTTTCAAAATGATATCGAATAATTCTAAAACGTATAGTGGCCGTGTCATTGATTTAGATATTCAACAGCAATTTTGGAAAATATTCTACTTATTGACATGTTAGTCTTGGACTTAACTTGGACCCCTATATCTTCCTATTGACAAAGAACTACTCATTCCAATAATGAGATGCCATTACCTAACCTTGCTATTTAAATGAGTCATTCTCATCCATAGTGCCAAAAAGACGACAAACCTACAGAAGAGAACAAACCATCCCTAGATATGGCCTATCTGAATAAAACACCGAAACCAAAATCAGGACCAAAACTCGCGGTGACATTAGGCAAATGTGCCAAGAAGAATGGTTTTCCATTTAAATAAAGACTCGTAGGTTGTCTTTATTCCAATCCAACAAGAATAGGATGATGGACTTATGAATAATCGGGGGATGATTTTCTGCATTTTATAATTTCTTTAGTTCATCGGTCACTATCACCAATGCCTGAGCCTCCACCGCTAATGCACAAATCGAATAGTTATTAAGAAAATTGTAAAAGTAACGAAAGCTAAGCCCACAATCGCAAAAGAGCAGCTGTCAAAGTACCAAAATGATCCGACTTAAATCCTCGCCCATGTTATAAGTACTTTATACAGCTTTTTATCATTAATATTACAAAATGTTATTAGCAAAGAGAACAAGTGGGCAAGGACACGTAACATCTAGTTTTGTCTAGAGGTAACAATACTGGATGTAAACCAATTTCTTAACTCAATTGTGATGAAGAAATTATCCAATAGATCAAACTCTAATTAAATTTAAAGTTTTTAATATTATCAATTTAATTCTAAATTTCTACATAAAATTATGTTATAGTCATTCCAGTTAATTGCAATTGAAATTTCTGACATGACGTCCAATAATCGATGACCAGCATACATTGCATGCGTACGATTCTATTCAAAACCACATTATTTTGCTAATTTTTCTTATTTTTCTTACTCATTTTCTCTTATTTCTATTATCTTTTCTTTATTTTAAATGTTCTTAATCTGCTGTTCATTCCCTCCCTAGCTTTTGTTGTTTTTAGAGGACGTTGCCGCCACCGCCATCCCCAACAACTCGACGACCACCGTCAAGATCATATAGAAGCCGCCGTCGTGTCTCTCTCTCTCTCTCGCCCTCACTGTGTGACCGACCTCCATTAATGGAACTCGTCTCCTGGAATTGACACGTGACACCTCACTTGAGGTTGTGCGCATTACATGAGGTTGCACAATGCAGATCTAAGGTCGCTCGAGTGTTTCCATTAATGGAGGTTGACGGTGATCGACAGATGATAATGATGATGATGAAGCACCGAATTAGCGCATTTAGTAAGGTAATGCTTTAGCTGGCGTAGCTCGTCCATGCGTGCCAAATGAGGCCGTGCCTCTCCTTCAAACCCTCTTGATCTTCACTCCCCAATTCGCCTGTGGAGCAGGACCTTGTTTCCCATCCACCGCATTGTTTGAAAGATGAGTTCGTTTTGCGCTCAATGTGTTCGCTAGAATGCATCAACGAACTTGGAGGTGCAAGACTTTTGCCAAGCGGCACGCCAAGATCGAGCCAGCCGGTCTCGCCAACCGTCAGTCTCAGTTGAGAGTATCCTCTCGCTCCTCGAACAAATTCTTATAACGAGATTCACTTCACGATTTACGTGCTTGAATGCGGTCATGGTGATGGCGGTGGCAGCTTGCGGTGGCAACGATTGAAAAATCTTGCAGGGCAGCTGAAGATGACAAGGAAGAAGACAAACAGTAGCGAGTAAAAGGAAAGAAAAGAAAAATTAAAGAAAAAATTTAAAAAAATTTGAAATATCTACAAAGTTATTTTACTACAATTTTTTAATTTTATATAGGACAACCGAAATTAACTCGATCTTCACGTTAACCTACTTTTGCCAAAATTAAATGGAAAAATTATGTTAAAAATTTATCAAAAGATTTAAAATTAAAATTACGAAATTGAAAAGTGTAAAGTTAAAGAAGACCGCTTCAAGTTATCATTGGGCAGAGATAAAAGAAAATAAACAAAGCGAATGTCCGTAGCAACTTTTTGCTAGTAAATTTGCTTATCAATAGCCAAAATTTAATACGAGCGATCCATCGAATAGAGCCTTAAAAAAGACCTAAATCATAAGGAAGAAAGAGGAGATGGGTATGAACTGTGGAGCTTAGTAATCTAACCTTAGTCAAGGCCTTAACCGCCCGCCAATCTATTCCTAGAGAAGCTAAAAACTTAGTGGAAGACTCCTGTAGGAAGTCACTAGCCAATAAAAAATATATATATATATATTTATAAAAAGACCGTTGTCGACCACCTTTATCGAGACAAGAATGATGGACTTGTAAACAATTGACAGCAAAGGATGACATTCTGTATTTTGTTTTATTGATTAATCACCATCACCAATAGTTTAGTCTCCGTCCTTTCCTGCCCACCCACGCTAATGGGCAGACATTGGACAAGTCTCCATCATTTCATCCACCGCTAAAGGACCAACATCGATTACGTTGTCGTATTATTGATTTATACTGCCTAGCAGCTTTTTGATAAAGCTCCACTCATTGACGTATTTAGACTTGGGTTCACAGATTTTTCGATAGGAAGCCCTCCAAATCATCAATAAAAAACTCAGTTTTAAGGAAAAATTGAAGTTGTCTAATTTTTTGGCAGCCGTATTTGTTAGATTAGAATGTCAAATAATTCACTAAATCCCGTATGTTGTTTATGACTATTTAAAAAGGTTATGACTAATTTCTAATAAAAAAAATGCTTGACTAATTAAAGTTTTGAGGGACGTTCTCTTTCTAATTAAATTGATAAGGACCTTTTGCATAACAACTAACTAGTTTATGAGGAATAAATGCATCTAAAAGAAATACGGAAAATGTATTACTTTATATATAGGGGCACAAACGTGGAGATCCATTTATCTAGATGCTCATAATATATCCTACAAACCTTATAAATTGATCTCATGATGTTTGCATGTGTTGGTGGCTTTGAAACCATAAAACATCTTGGATTCAAATGCGCAACCTCTAGTTTCAAAGTTGGAAATCCTTCGGTGCCCCAACCAATAGCAACACTACTTGGTTTAAGTAACCATATCTTTTTATTGTAAAAATAAGTTTATTTTGCATCATTTGTCATTCTTTAAGAAAATGACAATGTTAATAGGAAATTATCATGTTATTACTATCCAACAATTTGCAAGAGAGATATGTTAAGCAAGTATAAAGTTTTTAGTGTAAAGAATAAGTGTATTATGCATTTTGCACAGTTTTTCAAGAAAAGATAGTCTCTAGTTAAATGGTATGGGTTTGCTTCTTGTGGTGATTGATTGGCACATAATCAATGCGGATGGAACTCCATTGCAATGTTTTTATATAGAGCCAATGGCATCTTTGCTATATTATAATGATAGTGAGATGCGGATGCACATAAATATAAGATGAGTGACACAATGCATGTGAGTGCAGAGAGACAAAGGGCAAAATTATCTAACCCAGTAATTAGTAACGTCACATGGTCTTCTCATGCTTTGGAATGATTCAATATTCACATTTCATGGGATTTCTTCATTAATTGAGACATCATCTAATGGCGTAGTTTATTTTAAGTAAGAGTTTATTTATTTCCATCATTATCATGCCTTTGACTGGTGGGTTAAAAATGTGGACATGATCAATATGCAAATTTAGCTTTAAAAAAAAAATGTGCGCGCTCGATTTTTCTATTTACAACGTAACCTTAGTTAAGACTTTAACTAAACATCAATCAATTTCGTTGGAAGCTAAATATTTGGTAGGAGACTCCAAGTCTTCCACTAGCTAAAAGGAAAAATAAAGAAAGACCGTTGTCGGTAGCCTCAATCATGACAACAATGTGGACCAATGTCTAAGTTCCCATCCCTTCCTCCCCTACTAACGGACAAAAATTGATTATGGCTAATGGACAAACATTGATTAGGTACAGGTCCTAAATCCGTTCCTTGTGTTGGTCCTTGAAATCCCATTGAAAGCATAGAAGTAGCATTACAATTACAATTAAGCTAATTACTAGATTAGAATGTCAATTATGATTGTTAGGTTAGAAGTAACTTCAATTATAAAAGTTAGTTTAGAACTTCTAAAGAAGTTAATCCTTTGCCATTCTTCATTAACATTTTAAATTAATTTATTTTATTGAATATTGCTAATCTTTACATGACAAAATTAATATTAGAATCAATGGTGAGCCCTGACTAACACTCTTTCATGGTCTCTCATTTTGATTGTAGTTTCTCCTTTTTTAAGATGCTTGGATCTGTTTGGATTCTTTAATTTTAGCATTTATTTTTCAAAAATTGCAGTTACCAATAATTGTTTTTTGAAACTTTCTTAATACAAAGTTATTGGCAAGGAGAATCATATGGTTTTTCATAATTTACAAACCTAACTTTTTTTCATTTTTTAATTTTTTTGAGGGAAAGCAAAAGGCATAAAAAATGTACTTAATACAAGTGTAAGCAAATAGAATGAGAAGTCGAAAAAGTAATGAGGGAACGTCGTGTGGAGTCGTTTAGAATCACTCTTACATATTCCTATTTCATGACGATCATTTTGATAAAAGTTGTCCATCTGATGCCTATTGCTACTGTGCCTCGTGAATCTCATTAGAAGTGGACAATTCACAAATTACAAAGCCGCAATGATTGGAGGCTTTATAATTTGGTATGGTATCCTATACATAACACTCACAGTTACATAGAGCTCCTCTAATGAGTGCATTCTGACTTACACAGGAACAAAAGGCAATGAAAAACGTTCCAACAATTACATCCCATGAACTTGGCGTCTTCTTTGCCGGCTTGCTTAACTGAAACACTGGGTGCCGCCATAGCTTCCTCACTCCTTTTCTCAAATTCTGCGATAATTTTTAATTAAAATGTCAAATTACTGCTAAATCCTTATATTTATTCTAACCATTTGAAATGGTTATGACTTATTTCTAACAAGGAAAATTCTACAACTAACGAAAGTTATGAGTGATTTTCTCTTCGCAATAGAGTTGATAATAAAGTTTATGAGGAAGAAGTGCACGCAAAAAATTGACTATATAAAGTTAGCATTTTTTTTTTGGTGACCTAGGGGCACAAACGTCAACATCCATCTATCAATAAGCCCATAAAAAATTATAGAAATAATGCTATAATTAAGCTAGTTGAACAAGAAAAAGAGTAACGTTTTATTTTCAAAATGGTATCTAGATCGAATAATTTTAAAACATATAGTGGCTGTGTCATTGATTTAAATATTCAATAGCAATTTTGGATAATATTCTACTTATTGACATGTTAGTCTTGGACTTAACTTGGACCCTTATTTCCTGTTGACAAAGAACTACTCATTACAATAATGAGATGCCATTACCTAACCTTGTTATTTAAATGAGTCATCCTCATCCATAGTGCCAAGAAGATGACAAACCTACAGAAGAGAACAACCCGTCCCTAGATATGGCCAGTCTGAATAAAACACCGAAACCAAACTCACGACCAAAACTCGCGGTAACACTCGGCAAATGTGCCAAGAAGAACGGTTTTCCATTTAAATTAAGACTCCTAGGTTGTCTTTATTTCAATCCAACATTGACAAAAATAAACGAGACAAAACCAGCAAATGGCCCATCTATTGTTTTATCGCCACTACGAAGAGATTTTCAAATTTTTTTCATTTTCCTGACACGACAGTTTATATTTAATGTAATGATTATGACAAGTAATCCAATCAGGGAATACTCACGTGACATCACAAATCGACATACGCGTTGCCCCAAGCCTCACAATAAAAGTTTATTTATTTACTTATTTATTTTTGTTTTTGTTTGAGAGGGCCTTGATCGGATGCTATTGCTGGACCACCTTCTTGACCTGGGGCTGCTGCATCTCCAGTATACCTAGAGTTCAATTATAATTGCTAGCACCTACAATGTCATGATCACACCAGCTGTTGATGTCCACACGGTGAATATTCCTTTCCATCCATATAGTATTTATAATATAATTCAATAATTTGCAAGAGTAATACACATTAGCATCACATATTAGAAAAGCATGTTAGCCGGCAATTTCTTTCATCCTCGAGCACTTTCAAAAGGATAGATTTATACTTGGATTTCTACGACCTCAAATTATTACCATCTAGCTCTTTAGAATTAGCGATCAAATGATTTAGAATCTTAACAAAGACCGAAACCACAAAAAAGAAAGGAGATGGGTATGCATTATGTAGCTTGGTAATCTCACCCTTAACTAAGCACCATTCAATTGCTTGCGAAGTTGAAAACTTAGTGGCACACTACTCCAGGTCATTGTCCAAAGATAAAAACTAAAGAATGATTACTTCTCAATCATAGAGCGATTTCTTTTCATTATAAATTTTAAATTGTAGTTCCATCAAGTGGCCCATAAAAATCAGGAACAAATTATTACAAGCTATTAAAGTAAGAAAATGATTCGCCTTGGATTATCACTTGTCTGATAAAGTACTTTCTACAGTCTGTCTTTACCAATATAACAAAATGTATTAGGAGAACAAATGGACAAGCACAGATTACACCCACACATGCACGTGATGAGTAGCATCTTTAGTGTTTTTCATAATAACAATATTTTCATCAATATTTGTAGATGGGGTCTTGTGGGAATCAACACGGAGGTGATCACACTTTGAAATGTATATGACACTTTCAATCAAAATATAATTAATAAGATGATTCGACTTCAAATCACGGCTCATATACAGTTTGTCAACATCCATATAACAAATGTAATTAATAAAGAGAATAAACGGGCAGAGACAGGCTGGACTCACGTGACATGGAGTTCTATCTAGAGGTGACAATATGTGTCTGAAATCCTTTTTTGAACTCAATTTTTGCGCAACAGGTTCCATATCTTCAAATTTTAAAAGCTGGTCGAAATGAGAGTAAAAAATCAAAGCCAACTCCATCTGAATTTATATGGGTTTGCACAGACTCATGTTCAACTTGTTGTAAGCCTAGTAATATGAGAAAATAAATTTTTACTACCATCTTGGGGGAGATCTCATTTCAGTGGGGAAAAATATTTAAAAAGTTATAAACACATTGCATTGATACCAATCAAACCTAAACCTTTTTATTGGATTAATTTAGTTATAAACTTTTTCATATTAATATCAATTCATTTCATCTGACCAATTTAGGCTTGAAATTCTTGACATGGACTCTAGTTGTTCTTGTCAATGTAAAGACTTAATTTGATCAATTCAATAAGTTTTTGAACTTGATTGCATTTTTTGAAAGTTTTATAACTTAATTACACTTTCATGACATGTTTATGACTTAATTATACCTATTGATAATTTTAGGATACTTGTTCTTTCGTAATAAGTTTTAGAACTTCCAATGTACTTATCCTATCTTTTTTTATTAAAAAGAATAACTTTCTTTTACATTTTGTACAGTTTCGTAAGAAAAGATGAGAGATTTATGGAATATTTGACAATTATTTTAAATCAAAATTTAGAAGGTAAAAGATTCAGTGGTTACTTACGTATCTTTCTAAATATATATACAAGTTTTCGCATGGAATTTTCTTTGTAAACATGTGAGGTTGAATTGGTCATTGGTTTTCTCAATCAATAGTATAGATTGATATTCCAACGCGTATTTTTACAGCAATGTCATGTTTAAAATATAGTCTGCATCGGTCTTCAAGGTATATTTTACCAAAACTTTATTTAATCTTCTCAGCAATATCTCATGCTTTTTTCAATTTCATGCCAATTTTACCGGAAAAAGTATTAAAAAGTCCTAAACATTTTACATTTGTGACAATTTAGTCATAAACCTTTTATTGGTGTCAATTTAGTCCTAAATATTTTCACTTGGTGCCAATTCAGTCCTTTCCGGCTAATTTTGGCCGGATTTTGCTAATTGGATGTAGGTCGGCTGGCGTGACATGATTAGTGCTAATGTGGACAACTTTTAAATCGTGAAATGTGGATCATCTTACTAAGTAGGACATTCAGTTTGCTTAAACTTTTTGTTGTTTTCAAGCCCTCTTTGTTTTTTGTTTCTTTGTACTTTTTAAGGCCTTTTTTTTTCCTATTATGCTTTAAGATTCATTCTAATTATAATCAAATGAAAGATTCCCCGGTCCATATTATTGTACCCGATTCCAAGGATTAGATTTTGGTAGAAAAACTTCTGCCAAGTGCCTAGAGGTCCTTTTCCATATACCAAAGAGTATGTACTTGTAAGATACTCTTGCCTTTTTAGTGTACCAAAGAACGCAAATATACACTACCAAAGGCTTGTTTGAAAATCGAATGACACCATATACCGATCTATAGTGCAGTTTATTTATAAATGTAAATAGATTACCAATGCATAGATAACAATACCTTTTTCTTGGCCACATGCCGCCACAAGATTTAATTCACTTATTGCTAGGTGACCATGTGCACAAAGTCGAATTATAATGTAACAAAAGGGTTCGTCGTCCTTCAATTTTTAAGGTAAATCGAGCATGAAGGGCATGGTTTTTTGTTCCTATTTGCCAATTTTAATAGAAGAAAACTCTTGTTAGATAGTGAAGAGTGGTGGCAAATATTTTTCAAAAAAGTGGTCACAATTGAGAGATCAATTTACACAGTGCTATTTGTGTTGCATACCAAGGCAAAAGTACATGTGGACCCTTGGAATTTCCGGAGTACTCAACAAACTACATGATTTTTGTAAGTAACTAGTACATGATTGTGATAAATAGCATCTAATATCTTTCATACTATTAATACTTTCATCGATATTTGTATGTAGAGCTTGTCTAAATCAAAACTAG
Organism: Eucalyptus pauciflora; assembly: GCA_007663325.1. Classification (NCBI taxonomy): domain Eukaryota; kingdom Viridiplantae; phylum Streptophyta; class Magnoliopsida; order Myrtales; family Myrtaceae; genus Eucalyptus; species Eucalyptus pauciflora. The sequence goes on from VMYD01000165.1 coordinate 162,735, forward strand.
GTACGATTATAATTTTGAAACATATGTGACCCCTTCAATGATTGTTTGCAATATATAGTTAATATGACAATGCTAGCACTGAGTAAGAGAAGTTCTCTATTCTAAACGCATAATGAATTAGGACTTTCTCATGCTACTAGATGTTATATATATTTCAAAACGGTTGTATTTTGTTTGATGTCACAAGAGACTCATAATATTCAAAACTTGATATTAATCTGGATAAACTGAAAGTTATTAGCTGAGCATCCTCACTAGTACTAGTGATTTAATGACTTAGAACCTTAACAAAGACCCAAATCACAAGAAAGAAAGAGGAGATGAGTATAAATTATGCAGCTCGATCATCTCACCTTGGTTAACGCCTTAACTAAGCGCCTGTCAATTCCTTGGGAAGCAGGACCCTTAATAGCGCGTTGCTCCGAGTCATCACTGGCCAAAAATAACAATAAAAAATGACCGCTTTCCGTCTTCTCGATCAAGACAACAATCGTCGACTTAAATTGACTTCTTTCCTTGATTTCTTCGCATTATTAAATTTAAATGGCAACCCATCAAGTGGCTTAAAAAAAAAAAAGATTACCAGCTGTCAAAGTACGAAAATGATTCGACTTGGATTATCACTTGTTTAATAAGTTCTTTTTATAATCTGTCATTATTGACATGATAATATGTAATTAAGAGAACAAATGGACAAGGACAGGTTATGCCCATACAAGCATGTGATTAGTAGCATCTTTAATTGTTTTCACAATATTAATATTTCCATCGATATTTGTGTGAGGAGGCTTGTGGGGAATCAATACAGGGTGACGATTAGAATAAGAAATGTTTATAAAACCTTCAAAGAAGATGTAATTAATAAATTATTCAACTTTAAATCAGTGCTTGCCTATTTTATACAGTCTGTCATCATAGATATAACAAATGTAATTAATAAAGAGAACAAACGGGCAAGATCAGGCCATATTCACGTGACTTGTATATCTAGAGGTGACAATTTGTATAGAAACCCATTTTCCAAATGTTAGTGTCATAGGTTGTGTATGGATCACTTAAAATTTTAAAAACCATTTGAAATGAATTTAAAATGGCAAAACACAACTCTACGTGAGTCTTTTTGGTTTTTCATCATGTCCATATTCAACCCATCTTGAGTTTAGTAAAATGAACAAATGCTATATTACGACTATAATGCGGAATATCTCCTTTCGATGCCCCCAATACTGTTTAATTGACAATTGAAGATGGTAATAGTAGTATGATTCACTAGATTATGTAGCAATTGTCTTCTTGTTCATTTGTGTGAGGGGGCTTGTGGGAAAAAAATTTGAAGTTTAATTTTCGAAATGGTATACAGATCGAAACAGCTCTTAATCATAAAATGGCCTTGTTTTTTGTTCTATATATTGCATAACAACTTTTGTTAAGTTCTACTTATTGATATATTAATACTTGGGCTAACAAACACCTTACATCTAATTAATGTTGTCCATTAGTTGAAAAGAAGTCTTGACCTTTCATGTATAATCTTTCAAAAAGAATAAGTTAATTTTACATTGTGTATCCTTTCTTAAGAAAATGACAATGTTGACGTACAACTATCATATTATTCTTCATATTCAATAATTGCAAGATAGAGTCAGTATAATTTTTTGATTGTGAAGAATAAGTGTAATTTGCATTCTGCACTATTTCCTAAAAAAAAAAATATAAGTTTATGTACTATTTGACAATTATTCTGAATTAGATATTAGAAGGTGAGAGAATTGCTGATTAATTGGGAATGTTTTTAAATATATGTACGGGTTTTTCATGGAGTTTTATTTGTAAAAATGTGAGGTTGAATTGCTCATTGGTTTTCTTAATCAATAGTGTGGTCTTTAACTTATATTTCATCGAACCTTTATTATAACTTCTATACAAATGTCTCGCGCTCTATTTCAATTCATACCAATATTTGTCATAGGAATTTTAAAGCATGAAACGGTCAATATTTCTCTATTTTGACATGAATGCCTATATAGTTTGTATGTGGTTAAAAGAAAAGTATTGACGAATATTCAGGATATATTTGAGAAGAATAACTAACTTAAAGTGGGAATGAAGGCAAAATACATTAAAACGAATGTTTGGAATAATATTTAAAACCACAGTCTTAGGTGAGCGAGTGCGTGGTATCCAATGACTTTGCTCTTCACGTGATTTTGTTTGTCATTATTGAATCTCATTTTTCTAAACCGTGAAATGCGGGTCTTATTTGTGCCTTTTGAGGCATATTTTTGTCTTAAACTCTCTGATTTGAGGTTCATAATAATTGTAATAAGATGAAAGATTCCATTTTGCATCATACTTTCCCCGATTCCAAGATTGGCTTTTGCTAGGAACACTGCTGCCTAGTGCAAATGCACGAATGCCAACACTTTTGTCTTGGGTACATATGCCTTCCACGATATTTAATTCAATAATTGCTTGGTGACCATGTGCGCCAAGTTGGATAATGATGTAACAAAAGGGTTCATCCTCCTTGGATACCCAAAAAAAAAAAAAATAATAATAATAATAATAATAATAATAATAATAATAATAAAGGTAAATCAGGGATGAGGACGAAAGGGAAGGACACTTGCTAGAAAGCAGAGGGTCTCGCACATATTTTTATGAGAGATCCAAGTGGGCTACAAACCTAAACGAAAAGCAAACGAGGCTGCACGAATGAAGATACCTTAAAACTAAAATTGGACCGTCGTCTTAATTAAGTCTCCATAATAAGCCCACTTCATTTCAGGACCTTTGAAATGTAGGTCAGCCCAATTCACTTTAGGTCACCGGTAGCACCATAAGACATCCCTAAGTTTTTCTGGTTGATAACCAAACAATTGAACCGTGGAAACAATGGCATGTTGCTTCATGTAAGAAATACCGAAGAAAGAGTCAATTTTCAAAATGTTAAATCTAAATCCCAAAGCTCTCGCACTTAAGAAAGCGATCGGGGCACATGAATAGTTATTGAACTCCACCAGCCATGATTTGTCCGAACACACGAGAGTCACGATTTTCTTGTTTTCCTGGATATTTCTCTTGATGAATCCATAAGGAACAGTTTTGGAATACACATGTTTAAACCACCAATTTGTGACATTAGCATAAGCTGAGGAGAGAAGCACAAATGATATAGATTGCTAACTTGAGTAGCTTTAAGGAGCAATCTTTAACTGACCAACAAAAGCCATCGATCTTAACCTAGTTGCTTGTCACAATCCTTCTTACTAAAATTAGACGTCAACTATGTTTTCGGAAGAGGTGGGAATGGGGCAGGGCTAAATTCTGGGCAGAAGAAAGCTACCTGATGCAAGGCAAAGGTGCACCTTGGATTAAGCTGAGAACTTTGAAGAAAATAACAGAGTTACATGTTTTCCTACACAAACCAATTCAACTTAGCAAAACTAACTTAAAATATGAGGCAGTATAGGTAGCGTCAATAATGGAATTGGAGATATGCCAGTGATAAATTAAGCTCGAGATCTCAGCACGCGTCTCTTCGTAACAAGTTGGCTATATCGCCAACTTGAAAAAAGGGATGCTCTAATTCAAATTCGCTGGCTAATTCAAGAGTAGTGGGATGCCTTTACTGTAGAGCCACAGGTAACCAACTCAGGGCGACTCTGCATCTCGAATGTTTGATCTCTTATGTACTGAGATGTTTCGCTAATAAAAAAGCGTGATGTGAGCAGGAAACATGGCTTATGAAATTACAAGCGATGCCCCCTTGACTGGGTGGATGGATGGCTCCCTAGCTTCACCATCCATGACGAAGCGGTAAGGCCAAAACAGGTAACATGTCCAGAGGCTGAGAATGATCATGGTGAAAAGCCAACACAAAAGAAAACTATGAGATTGGTTGCAGTTTGTGCATTAGTTGGTAAGGGGTGGACCTAAGAAAGTTGATCAATCAGCAGGAAGCTGTTGCAGGATCATCTGCCGTATAGTTTCGCTTCTTTCTATTCTGCTCAAATTACTGGTAAATGAGCAGCTTACCATTCACATACCATGAGAAGTGGTGCAGGTGTCGAGAATAATATGAGGACAAAAGCTATAACGGCACGGAATTTAAAAATACAAAGAGAGGCAACAGGTGAGTTCAATTTTTCACAAGACTTCTAAGATCCTAAACTTTCCAATACGCTATGTCAAGTGAAGCAGATTACTCTCGTCCATTTTCAACATAGACATACACTCGTCATTAATCTTCTCTTCAAGATTCATCATTCTCTAAAGATTCACTCTGTCTCTGGCCTCTACTAGTCGAATCTTCTCCTTCAACTTCTCCTTATGAGCCATCAACATCTTATATAACTTCTTTCTTGTGACCAGAACTTTCAGGGTCTTTGCTGGAAGCGATGCACAATCAAGCATCAAAAGAAATGACTAAATGCCACAGCAGGATTTGCAATATGCTTTTGAAAGAAAGCAGGATCTGATGTGAATGGAAACAGAAAATGAGCATAAACAAAATATCAGGTTTTTTAGTTGAATGATGAGAGAATACGAGCAATCGTTCAATCATAATACTGCAATTGCAAAAACTCTCTCGGTTGCTCGTGAATCTGAACTATATTACTCGAAGCTTCCCCCGAATCGACATATTTAGGCATTGCCATCAATTTGCACATAATCAGTTGAAACAATGCGCATAGTTTATGAAATGATCAGAAAGGGGCCGGTGTACAAGTCTGCAATTGATATGGGCATGCTGTAATTTTGATTAAAAGTAGTATCATTAGTTTTCCTATTTTATGCCCTCCCTTCACACGGCAATATTTCCCATCATGTGATTCATAATTCATCATTTATCATCTGAGCAGGGAAACATTCGAGATGATCAAGATGTCCTTGCGAGGGCACACACGGGATGCAGCAGAAAAGTGGCTGGAAGCAGTGTGCTGCTCTACCTCCGAGGGCATGAAGGAAGAGGAGCAGGTTTAAGGCACATATCACATGCCTATAACATGCAAGACGGTAGGCATGATACCATGGAAGCAATTGTGGAGCTTGGATTGCCCGTTGACTATAGAGAGTATGGAATTTGTGCTCAGGTATTTCTTCTTTTAGTCAGAAACTATACTGATGTGAGACGCAACTGTTGGAGAGATTGTACATCATTTTGTAGGACAATTAGAGGAAGCTGGTGACTAAAGCAGATCTTCAGGTTACTCTAATGAATCACTCCACCATTAATCTTTTTATAGCATTTGACGCATTTGTTTTAGTGCTTAACATATTGACCAATGCTGCAGATGTGGCTTGACCTGGGAATCAGAACTATGAGGCTGATGAAGTGTGTGGGACTTGAAGGTTATGGCTTGATTATTGCTTAGAGTCCCTCCAGTAACTCCCATAATAAAGGAGAACAAGAGATACTTGGAGACAAAATGCTCCAAGATGAGGCACATCTATGGAGCGGGCAATCTCATCAGCAAAAAGGGCAAACTGAGTAGTTCTGTCTCTTCTGATCTGGCTGTCTAACTCATAGGAACTGCTGGATAGTTTGACTGTTAATGATTAATTTGGTTGAAAACAAGAAAATTCACTGGCGGTGTTACTACTTTATGTTTTAAAGTCCAATGGTCAAGAACATTGGGATACCTGCTGACCACGGGTTTTGGAAATTTTGTTTGCGGTTCAGTTTTATAATTAATTTTCTGGCAATGTCATTCATCCATTTTCTCAGGCGAAAAGGTGAAAGACTAGCCCTCTAATTGAAACTTCTTTTTGTGTTATTGATGGATGGCAAGAATTATCCTTAATTCACCTTTCCGCGAATCTGTGCATTGATCTCTAGAGACCTCCCCATATTTCATGACCACAGAGTTGGTGCAGGACATTCTTTCTTTCCTCTTCTGTGGCCACCTCAATTGTGACGGATATTACTTTAAGGAAGATACAAAAGTCTGTTATAAGGGCAATAGATAAGGATTCCTTTCGACCTTTTATTTTATCGATCCCATGCTAACCATGAGTTCGATTACTTTGTTGAATAAAGATGCAATATGCAAGGAGGTTAGCAATGGGGCACGCATGTACATGGAATTTTGGAAGATGCAATTTCCCTGTGGTTCACTACTCTCCCAAAAAATCAGGAAATACATCAACGTTAAGTTAGTTGCAGTCGAAAGTTTTGCTTTCTTTGATCTGACTAATTAAACAAAACATAGTGAAGCAGAGATTTTACTGTAGACCTACCAAAGTCGACAACCAAGTCTTGACAATCCTAGAGTACAAAAGTCTCCTTCCTTCAGATAAGTTTCTTCTCTGAAATGCGGCCCAATTCGCAGTAAAATTTTCCGAGCCATTTGTGGGGAGTACACTGGCCATTATCCATTCCAATATTTAGGAGTCGTGCTCTGCATATATTGCGAAAACCGAGCAATCAAATGATAAAATAGACAGAACAATAAAACAAATTGGACACCAAATTTATGTGATTCAGTCGTAGTGACCTACGTTCACGGGAAAACAACAACGAATTTTACTATAGATCAAGCGATACAATGGATATTACACATTCGAGTCACTCAAACATTCTCAATGTTACTCGAGCCCCAATTACATCCAATAACACATGCAGTGTTTAACCCCACAACTTCTCGCGAAATAGTCTCTCACAAACAGTTGGCTAGCATTTCGATGGGTAAGCTTAACTGTAATAACGAAACAAAGACTCGTCCCCTGACTATGATTGGCTTATCAAAGAACGTACACCCCACTAACAAACACTCTTTTAGAGTCAGTTTTCATACAGATCGTGTTTCTATATTCTCAGCCACAGAACTATGAAAAGACAGAGCATGGAAGAACTCACCTTGAATATGGAATTTCTCGACACAAGCGAGGATCAAATGAAGAACCGTGGCCTCAGAAACCCGTCTCTGGTGATTCATGCTGATGAATAAGCTTAGAACGACAACTTGAGCTTATCCGACGCACGGACAGCGAGATTGTCTCGAATATGGCCCGATTGTAATGTGGGGCACGAATGTCCCCATCATCCTCAAAGCCACGCAGGCTCTTGCCATTGCTTGCCGACCAAAGGTACCGCAGCTGGAAAACTCCGTCCTCGGATGAAGCTGACGCCAACTATTGTCCAAGCCCAAGCCATCGTCGCCTGAAGTTCTGCTGCCGAACAGGAACCATTTGACTAGAGAGAACGCTATCCTAACAACAGCGCAGGCAAAGATGTCGAGATGAAGGAGGCGGCGACGGTGAAAGGAGAAACCGAGAAGGAGCAGGAGGTAATGACGTGTTTTTCGCGGGCGAAAAGGCCTCGAACGAAGGCTCAAACTTCTCGTATGCACTAACGGTAAAACAGGGCAAGACAAAGGACTTCTCGCCATCGGTGGGGAGGTGATTGCTGGTGACGATGGAGGACGTCCGACAACGAAAGAGAAGGAAAGGGATTTTTCCTAGATTCAGTCTTATGAGATTTTTCCTTTTGCGTTTTTGTTTGATCACTAGTTGGGGTGAGTTTAAGTAACTCAAATATTAAGGTGTCAAGTGTCATGTTCTAAATGATTGACCGGTTTCATAGATTAAATTTTTTTTAATCGAATCCAATGTCTCTTTCACCATCTCTAAATCAAATGTCTAAAAAAATTTAGAAATTAATGAAATCCCAGTTTCTATTTTGAGTCTGGTTAAATTCTTCCATTTAACCAAGAAGTCGACTTCAGCCATTTATATGAAAATTTAAAATTTAAAGGACTAATATCGACACCTATATGCAATTTTTTTTAAGTTTAGAGCTGACTTTTTATATAAGTTTGACAAAAGAATCAATCTAAAAGTCAATTCTTAATTTATAGACAAATTGATGCCTAATTACTAAGGGAATTAAATGCTCCTAATCTCTACATGCAATTAAGGTACTAAAGACGCTAATCTAATTTTATTTTTTTGTCAAGAAACGAGTCTTGACACATTCATAGATCACAAGTTTTGAATTTTCTAACTTTAATTTTCAAAAAATATTCAAGTATCAGCATCACTTAAAATCAATCTTTGAATTCTTAACATAGTGAACAAAAATCAGCACATTCATTTATAGCAAATAAGGCTTAAATAGAGTGGTGGTGGCATTGCCTCGAACTCAAAATAACTTCGAGTTGGAAACATAATTTGATTAGCAATCTGTCGTGTACAATCAAGTGCTTCGCCATACAACTTCCTAACAATTTATTTTTATATTTTTTCATTTAGCCGTAAAAAGTAAACGCATGGACTGCTTTCTTTGTATTTTTCACTTTCTTGCAAAAGCTTTGGTTAAACACAAAATGTTAGGACGTTAAGAAAATACATATTAAACCGTTTAGGGCAGTTGAGCAACCAGAAATCTTAAAGAAGTGCCAAATTTGAGGGACTCTTGCCAAAATGAAAATATAGAACCAAAACTAGCACCAAGAAACAATAAAAGGGTCTCATTTTAATCTTTTTGCAACAGCTGAATAAAGGAGGCATAATTAGATATCTTGAATTCATATTGACGCTGTGAACGGTCTAGAGTAACACGTCCGATGAACAACTCAATCAATGTGAATCTGATCCTTACCACCACTGCTGAAGATGGAGACTTCGAACACAACATCATCCCTATCAATGAGCTCAAACACACAAACATTTCCTACACACAAATGAGTTTCTCTTGCAAATGCTGGCCAACCAGCAGAGAAGAACACTCAGATTTCCTATTTATATCTTGAGAGCTTCACCGATCACGACCTGTCTAAATACCTAAGAGTTCCCTCTTTCTTGTTTTCTTGAATATGTTGCCTGACAAATTGACCGGGAACATGCTGCACATGGGTAGGCGTTTGAACATGCTTCACCAAACATGCTGCACATTAGTTTAGCATACAAAAAGTGAAAAGCCTTTGATCCAAAAACAAATTGCGCTAAAAAAATGAACAGCTTCTTAGAACTTTATTATAGGGTTTGAATGTTCCTCTTTTTTAGACCAATGCTCTTGATTGCACACTTTCAATATGTTGATTAAGGTTTCCCTTTAGTTCAATTAAGATTGGCATGTTCCTTATTACAAGGGTTACATTATTGTTTTCTCTTGTAATTTATTCAATGCTTTCTTAGTTGCTGACTAGTATTTCAATGATTGCACACCTGCATGATCGCTTCACATGTTAGTGGCTAGTTTCGATGCAAATTGCCTAATAAAAACCTTTTTTAAAATGAACAAGATTGGGTATTAAAAGGGCACTAGTTGATTAATTAGTATAACTAAGTCTCTGGCTTTAGATTTTTTCTGATTTTGTAGGAAATGAAATATACTTTCGTGCCTCACTTGATTTTTAGTCAACTCAAATAAATTAGTGGCGACTTATCATTAGAAATTCATATAGCATCAATTTAAATACCCCCAACGTCGCCGTAGGAGAGCTCGTGTCTAAAACAAAGGGCCATAGGCTTGCTTTTTAGACAATACCCTTAAACCTATGTCTTTTTCTCTCGGGACAAAAAAAAGTAGGTTGCGACATGGTAGAGGGATATCATATGAATACAAAAGACATTTAGGACATTAATCAAGTGACATGGGATAATACTTTAACAATCTAGACTTGATAGCGGGTGTTGCACTTTCATTTTCTCCCCGTGGACCATGATGACCGGAAGCCATGATCTTTGCAGAATGGAAAGACTGCGCACTGTTCTGCCTTTGGTGATTTATTAAAAGCCCATCTGACAAGGAAAAATCTATGTTTGGATGAACTTTCAGTGGTGGAGGCGGGACCGACGGGATTGATGATGCTGATCAGACGTATAAATTTCGAGAAAATATTGGGTCCACGTAGGCGAAGTGTAAAACCGTAGAAAAATTGACACGTGTTGCCATGTGTAAATAGGGTCAGCGATACAAAATTTTGAGGGTCTCCCTCCTCTCTCTCCTCTCTCTCTCCGTCCTCCAGTCCGTTCTCTCTCTTTCCCCCTCAAAGTCGCGCCTCTTTTCCAGTGAACCGCGACGCCGACGCGCCTCCGCCTCCGCCTCCGCCTTCACCCCTGACGCCAACGCCGACGTCTCCACCTCCGCCTCCAGAGGTTGCCTCCGTCAGCCCCGACTCTGACGCCGACGCCTCCACCTCCGCCTTCGCGAGGGACATCGACGACCTGCCGAAGATTGCTGTTACTATCCTGTCCGTCCTTTCGGCACGAAGGTTAGTCTCATAGAGTGGATTGCGAATCCGAGATGTGCATTTTGTCCCTTCGACATGTGTTCTTACTATGAGATGCGATAGTTTGTGTCTATAGACTGATCTGTTTACACTTGGAGTGCATTATTGGTCTCATGCTGCTTTTGATAGTTGTATTTTACTTATTATCTAATCATTGTTCGTTTGATGCACTACAGTAACGTCTCGCGTTTGATGTTCATGTATGGATCTTCGTGCTGATGAGTTCCTTTCCATATTGTTGAGGCATTTGAGTCAGAAAACTGCGGTTATAGGCACTTCTGAATGTTTGAATGGGAGAGTTTTTGGTTTTTCTGACAATGTTGGATTAGTTAATCGCTATATGTTCAGATGGTGCGGATGTTTTGTCTTTTCTGTTTCTGAACGAGCGCTTGCTGTGAACTCATGCTGTCACTTTGCATTCAATTTTGTGGATCCAGTGAAACAAAGTGATAAATACAATCGACTATTTTTTTTTCCTATTTGCTAAGTGCTTATCACAAAATGAAATCATTGGCTCAATAGGACCAGTAAAGCTACATTGACCAATAATTTTGGTTGGAACAGTATAGAGTTTTTGGTCAATTATGCATTGTGAAAGTGCAATTTGGAGGCTTTACATGCATTGTTATGATATCGGTCAGTAAACAGAAAATGCAACTCAGTACTGGGAGTTTACAAAGTTGTAGAGGCATGTCGCTTGGTGGCTGATTGTTCATTTGCGAGTCCAAGTTTGACAACCAACCAAAGCTGTTTACCATTGATTATCGAGTTAAGGTAGGAGCCTAGATTTCCTGGAGAAAATGGTTCCTCAATTACTACAGACATCTAGAGTGAGTTAGTTTGCCTCTGAGTTTATTTGGCTTACACAATATGAAATGGTTTGTGGAAATTGTAATGTTTGAAGCTGTTTATCAGCAGAGATATTGTGAATCTCTGTCCAATCCTTTCATTTTTGCTATTTAGGGTTGTGGAGTGTGCTTTTTGTACTGTTTGATAGGCAAAGCACTGCGAACTTTGTAAATACATCACTTACTTTATTTTGTTATAATTGAGTTTACCGTTTGTATGTATGCAGGAAACTCCAGCTGTCATTAAGTCCTATTATGACGAGAATAGTTGGATGCCCCGGTTGTGAAGATGGCAAGTCCTTTTGCTTTCATTACCCTTTTCCATTCACTCCCATTCAGCCACGAGACACTCACACTCATGCATGGGCACTAGTGAGGGGCTCTGGCCATGCTTGCATCCTGCTGGCTAGAAATCGAGCTTGAAACTGGGCTGGCCATCAGGGCCCTAAGTACATTCAAGTGCAGGATTGCAGGCATAGAGAACCAAGGTGGAATGGAGTGGACGTTGATACAGGCATCAAGCATCCATCCGCTTCTCCAGCCTTGGTTGTAATAGAGCTTCCGGCATATTTAATGGCTGGAAGCTTGGCATTTCTTTCTGTCATCGAGATATGGAGGTGTCACCACAGATCTTCATGTTGCCCATTGATGTTGATGGTGACGATGACGATGGCGAAGAGAATAATGATATGGAGCATATGACCTGCATATCCAAGCTCTAGATTCAGTTAAAGTAATTTCTCTCCTCTTGATCTCGGGACACTCAATTTGGTTTTTCTCAACTGTTATTAGATGTTCTTATGGAAATTCATTGCAACTATTTTTCTACAGCAGAAATCGCTGTGCCAAGAAGAGCCACTGGGTTGCTGGGCGGTCATAGGGTTGTATCTCACTGACTGGAAGTAGATGCCCGGATTGGTTTTGGAATGTCCGGTTCACTGTCACATCTTGGTGCCCTCATTTACTTACCCCTTGTTTGTGGAATTGTCGCAGAGAGAGCATCGCATTTCTCTGAATGCAGGTCATGCAGTGTACCTTGTGTTCTGTACAAAAGTTGATGGATACCATATTTACTCGTTTATTTAGTTAATTGCGGTGAGATTTGCAACACTCGAAGGTTTGATGTTTTATGACAGTTTTATGTTAGTCCCTAGAGACTGCTTATGTGAATGTAAATTTTCTTATTACACCTTAAAAATCACTTCGTGGCAGTATTTGTCTAGCCCATTCTCATGTAATATGTGAATCTCATTCGATTGGGCACCATTGATTTTTGTGGACACATCCCAGCCTATACGAGCGACAAAGCCCTATGAAGAGGCGAAGGTGGTCTGATGGTTTAATACACCCTCCATGCATTCTCTTAATCACCTCGGTGAGACCTTCCTTGGAGGTCCCATGTGAACCAAGACAGATATTTTACCATTGCCGATATCTTGATGTCTCGATAACAACACGATGCATCAATCCACGTCTCTATAAATTTCCCCCACGTCTCGTGGCATTGGCTTGACGAAGTTGCCTGACTCATTGGATTGTTAACCTTGTCACCGACACAGGAAATCATTGTCGCAGGAGATATCTTCTCGTGCTATTCATCGCCTGATGGAGTGAGGGACTTGAGCTGATGATGCCCCTTGTTCTGTGTTTCCTGCGCGTCTGCTGTTAAGTTGACGGTCCCATATGCATTTTCAATTATCCGTAGAATGTCATGTCATTTATGTCTCTTGGTCCGGTTCAAGATCTATTCTTGCTGAGTTCTCCTTGAATGTTCATACGTTCATACATGATGACCATGCCGCACCATCAATGATTAATTAGACTGGGTAAAATCAAGTTGTGTGATATTAGTTGTTCCCATCATAATGTCATTCAATTTACGTGAGGAGTCAAGCTGTGTGATATTAGTGTTCTCATCATGATGTCATTCAATTTAAATATATGTGTAGTCCTAAAATACAATATGTAGCACGGGATAGGCTATGTTCTGGTACTTCTGAAGGATCCATCATTGCTGATTACAACACGTGTTGCACCATTGCTGATCACAGAACATAATCAGAGACCCAAAAAAGAACTAATCTAGCTGAATTACGTTAGATTGGTTCTAGCAACTTCAAAAGGTTAGAAACTTGTTTCAGAATGTTGATCATATGTAAAGAAATTTGTTTAACATATTCACATTATGTATGTCGATTACATGTAGTTGTGCCTTGAATTGACAATAAAGGCTTTAGCTTGGGGAAGGTTTGCCTGTAATTGATTGCAAAACGATTGACTCCTCCCTTTCCAGATCAACAAGTAGACCTTTGCTCAGCAGGTTCTTACCGCCAGAGTTGCTAAAATGGAAAAAGAAAACCTGTTACCAGGTTTTGTCAACGACGATGAATGAATAAGGGAACTCCAAACTTGCCCAATATAGCATCTTCGTTAATCATATTGAGCTAATCAGAGCACCGGGAAGTCTTCAAAAGTCTTGCTCAAAGTTATGGAGTAAGAACAAGAATTCACTTGAGGTTGATCTTTCATGATGGAAACTGGAAGTACTGTGTGCATGATGGTGTCAAGCTGCTGAGGTTGTAAAGTAGAAATCAGATTTCACATTGTAGAAGCTTTTGCAAAACTCGAGAATCTCGAGAACATGTCTTCCAGAAGAACATGAGAGTTTCCTTGTACAACCTAAAATGGACAATGAGGTACACAAATTAGGCCAAATCAAAAATCAGAGGACTTAGACAACTACTAATGCCATTCTGAAATAAATACTTTTAAGTACTCTTACACGTAACAAATTGTTGAATAGTAATCGAGTTTCTTTTGAAATCTTTTACGAGGATAAGTAAATCAAAAGAATACCTCCTATCAGGATATGGGGAGAAACAAGAACCATACCAGTGTCCCATGGTCGAGAACAAGGATGTTGTCCATATCAAGCACTGTTGAAATACGGTGGGCAAAGGTGATCACAGTCATGCCTCGGCATTCATTAGATATCGTGTTCTGTAGTATTGAAGCTGTTCGGGCATCTATGCTTGCTGTACACTCATCCAAACAGAGCACCTGAAAAGTTTTAGTTTCAGCATACTTGGACTGACCGAAAGAGAAATAGAAAAGGGGACAAAGAAAAACTGTCCAGTGTTAAGAACCTTCAAAGACTTCAGAAGTGCGCGTGCAAGACAAAGAAGTTGCCTTTGCCCGATAGAAAATGTTACCCCAGATTACTTCACATGAATATCGAGCCCACCAGGTACTTCCCCTTCCTCTTTCATATGGCACTTCTCCAGCGCATGCCATATTTTTTGGTCATCAGCGACCCGGTATGGATCCATATTATCCCTATAAATATCACAAAAAAGGAGCCAGCATTAGATATCAAAGTGAAGGGCCTCAATGTGAGTAATTGAGTATTAAGGAAACAGGAATAGAGCTCTTGATTTCAGCAAATAGAACAGAAAGAAGGATTGGTAACATATCAAAACACATTTTTAAGCTCCACCTCAAAGATCCTTTGAATAAGAATGGACTCTGAGGCACAATGGCAAAGCGGGACCGAAGATCTCTAGCAGGAATGTGGTCTATATCAATGCAATCCACCAAAATACAGCCACCACAGAGGCCACTGAGGTGGAAGAGGGCATTCAAGATGCTGGATTTTCCAGCACCGGTTCTTCCAACAATTCCAATTTGAATGAATGTACAGCAGATTAGGCACATCTCACAAGACACTGTCGTCCATCACATACCTTGACCGGATTATAGTAATCTTTAGGCTTAACAAGATAACAAAAAAAGTATGAGTCCAACTTGCATCCCCCCAGGAATGGTAAAGGAGACGTCATTCAATGCAGCTGACAGGGAAGGCATGTATCTCATGGTGACATGCTGAAACTCTATCAATCCTTGAGAAGGCCAATCTAAATTTGGTGGTGGTTGTCCACTAAGTTGCTCTTGAGGGACGTCCATATACTACATGAATTAATAGAAAGTAAGCATGGTATGTAAAGAAATAAACAAAAATATGACGTGCACTCAGATTCATACTTGAAGAGTTCTCTCAATCGAAACCATCTCTTTTTCCGTTTCTGTGAAGCTTGTCAAAAAACTACCAAGCAGAGACACCAGTGGGCCTGCATAAGAGAGGGCCAACCCCACCTGTGAAAGAACGTCACTTGCTATTATTACTACATACTCTTTTGAGCTTCAATTGTATCGCTAGTCTGAAGTTGGAGAAGAAAAGAGAAAGATAGTCACTAAGGTCACAGGAGGCAAAAAATAAATTGGAAGAAAGGAACAAAACATGAACCAGCCCAGGAGTACCAAAGTTGATAGGCAAGAGGCCACGAGATCCAACAACTGACATGACTGCTACGAATAAGATTATAAATGCTGCCAACAACTGATAGAGGAACATTAGTCTATAAATGTAGACAGATGCAAGAATCCCTTTATTTATTGTCAAAGTTCCATAGAGAGTTGGAAATTACTGATGCATCATACTTTCACAAATTTGACATTTCTTAAAGTTGAAACATGAAGAAAATAAGTCCCATTGACATAAAATGTGTACTGACTCCGGATATACCTGTAGGCGCAGGGAAAGCCATAAGCTCGCTGTAAACTCAGAGAGCAAAGTCCGCTGATATAGCCCTATTTGCTCAGTGAATCTGGTGAAAAAGAAATTCTGTCCAACAACCAGAATGACGCCGATATAGGTCAAAGACTATAAATAGTTAAGGACATTTTCTCATGGACGATGAAGTCCTAGTTACATTGTAGGCAGCAGGGAGACCGTCTGCAGAGGAGAGCAGAGGTGGGCCAGGTCTACAAGAGAGAGAGCAGAAAAGGGGGAAAAGACGCAAAATTTTGAATCGCTGACCCCATTTACACGTGGCGACGCGTGTCGATTTTTCTATGATTTTACATTTCACCTACATGGAGCGTAAAACTCACCTAATATTTTTTCAGAAGCCCAAAATATAGGAATCAGCTCACAAGAGGCTGGCATTTATTTCTCTCTCTCCGTCTACTGTTTGGGACAATCAAGAAGCATTTGGGCCATCGCATACCGCAGCATGAAAGGGGCGCGTTTGTTAAAATGTGTTTCCGTTGCCTGGAACATAAATTTCTGGTCTTTTGTTTGGAGAATAAAAAAAGAACATAGATGTGTTTGGTAAAAATTTTGTTACCAAAAAACAAAAAATCTATTCTTTTGTTCTTGGAAATAGATTTGGAATAGAAACAAGAAGTAGAAAAAACTTAATTCTTGGAAATAATTTTTCTCTCTCTTCTTTTTTTTTTTTTTTTTCTTTTCTTCTTCTTCCTTTTGGCCGGTTACCGGCCTTGGCCATGGTCAGCGTTAGCGATTGACCGGACAAGGGCGAGCGACCTTGCCGAAGCGTCACCAGCCCTCAGAGAGGCCAAGCCACGGCGAGGCTTGTCGGCCAGAGGCTCGCTGTGGCTGCGCGAGGCTCCACCTCGCCGGGCCACCTCCAGGACGGCGTCACCTAGCGGTGGCCTAGCGAGGCCGAGCCTCGCCAATGGCTAGGGGAGGCCACCAGTGAGGCTCAGCCTTGCCAGATCAAGGCGAGGTAGGCCTCACCCAGTCCAGGCAAGGCTGAGCCTTATGCGGTCACGACAGTAGCCAGCGATCGGCCAAAGAGAATAAGAAAAAGGAAAAAATAATAAAAGAATTAAAAAATAAAAAAAAATAAAAAAAAATCTAAAAAATCTAAAAAATCTAAAAATTTTACCAAACGTATTTCTATTCCGGGAATATAAATTTTATGCGGTTACCAAACACGTTCTTTTGCTCAGAAATTATTCTCAGAAACAAAAATAGAAAAAACTATTTCTGTTCAAAAACTATTCTCCGGAACATAATGGTTACCAAACGCGCCCGTCCTAACTTAACGTGCAAATATCAATTTAACTCTAAACTTTTCAACTTTAACAATTTAGTCTTAAAGTATGTGAAAAAATAACGGAAGAAGCACATCAAAGGTCCGCACAAAGATTTCTGATTAAATTGTCAAAATTGAAAATTTTAGAGCTAAACATGCACAATTTCATCCAAACTATTTAACATGTTATAAATTTTACAATCGGATTACCTTATCCCGTCCATAATGATAAATTGCTAATTTGAAGCACACGACTTACAAAGTTAAATTTCTAGTTATAGGCGCGACCCGCCTTCCGATGATTGCAAGTAAATTACGAAAGAATCTAGAAAAATTACTGCCGGACCGGTTGCCAGGGTGGCCACCATTTTCACACGCGCGAAAAGCTCCACCCGCTTTGTTGGTCAACACCACCCGTGCGAGTTCAACACGCAAGTCTTTACCCCCGTGAACACGTGCTCTTATCTTCACCTGCGGGAACATTTCGATTAGCCTCTTGCACTCAATTAGGAAAGGTTCAAGTGAGTGATTGTCATAGAAGGATTTATATAAAGCAATGTATAGCATTAACGGCATCCTTTGTCCCTAGTAGGGCTGTCAATGGATCAGGTCGGGTCGGGTTTTAATGTTACCTGACCCGACCCGAATCATGAGGCAGTGTGCTCTGACCCGACCTGAAAAGCATAATACCCGAAGCATTAATTTGGGTCGGGTCGGGTTTCGGGTTTATACCTTTTCACCTCTTCTTTACCCAATGAATTTTCCATTGGGTTCGCGTTGACTTAGATGATCAATTATTATCTTGTATGCGAAGGAATTGATCCTGCAGCCTCTTCTTTTCAACAATTATACTGGAATTGTTATTTGCCTTTATCTAGTAAAAGAGAACCTTTAAAATATTTTTGGAAGCCGATGAGATGCTATTTCTCCTGCTTGGGAATT
The DNA here is from genome assembly GCA_007663325.1 of Eucalyptus pauciflora. Lineage (NCBI taxonomy): Eukaryota > Viridiplantae > Streptophyta > Magnoliopsida > Myrtales > Myrtaceae > Eucalyptus > Eucalyptus pauciflora. The sequence continues at coordinate 180,663 of VMYD01000165.1, forward strand.
TTGACGAGCGAGACTGTTTTATGGATTACATCTAATAACTCCCTATGTATTTTTTCTGAACTGCATCAGTTAACGGAGTTCTCGTTGGCACACACGCAGTGGCATTAGTCGTGTGAAATCAGTCCTGTTAACATGCCGCTGGTTGCACAGTTCGCATATGGGATAATATATTAATGGAGAGAAGGTTGAGCTGTTTTGTGAAAGCATAAGGAGAAACCAGTTGAATAACGAGGTGTAAATGTTGTAAGCAACCAAGATCAGAAGCCATTGCAGCAAAAAAAAGGGTTTGCGACATTAACTAATTTGGCAAACGAAGGTAACAGTCGTTCGAGCAGTACCGATGAGTTATCAAGTTGAATGCGACTGAGCTTACGGCGGGAGCCTCTCTTGCGTGTCTTAGCATTAACAGTGCCGAGTTCTGGATTGGAGCTTCTTCTCATCATGAATCAAACTTATCATGAATCATAATGAATTACCATGCGGGCATGATGGAGGATGCTGATTTTACAGAGCAAGAAGCTCATATGAATCATCCTCAACAGTCATCATCTATAGAAAAGCAAAATCATATCCTTTTCCCCTCAATCCAAGACACCGAACGAGAATCTCCACAATTCACACTCTTATTATACAAAGCCGGACACCGAAAATCAGGGTCGCTTCCCCTACTCCTCCCTCCTCTCAGAAGACCATGTGGAACTGCGGCGCGTTGGAGCTGGCTCCGGGTAGGACCTCCCAGCAGCAGGGCTCGAGGTTGCTGAAGACAGGGCAGTACCCAGCAAGGGTGACCTTGTTGGCGATGGTGGCGACAGATCCAAACTTGAAGACGGTGACGTTGGCCGGCCGGGGGACCTCGACGGTGCTGTTCATGCCGGGAGCTTTGGAGGGCGAGCTTGGGGTGGTCGAGGCGCTGGAAGGCGCAGTCATTGGGAGAAGGCAAGGTGGTCGCAGGGTCTTCTGAGAGGGAGGAGGAAAACAGTTCGTCAGAGGATCTTCTGAGAGGGAGAAGGAGAACGTGTTTGGGTGAGGGAACGTGTTTTGAGTCAAAAATGTGTTCGGGGCGAACAATGTTCCGAAACATGTTTGTTTGCTTGTTTTATAATCGTTACCCGAACAATATTAAGACCCAAAACATGTATTCAATTTGTTTCGTGTTCGGTCAGGTTGGGTCGGGTTTTTGGACACCCCTAATCCCTAGGTCATTATTCAGAGAAAAGTATGTAGGATAATGCAGACTCCTGATCAATCAATATTCACATGCTTTCTTCAGACATTTCTCACGTGAGGCCAATTAAGTTGCGGACGGGATCACCAAAGCTCCCGGATCGCCAAAGCTCCTGGATCGCCAAAGCTCAAGAAAAGTGAAGACTAAATTTAAGTCGAGTATTTCCCACCCCCTTGGGGGGCCACTTAGTTTAGAATATCATCTCTTATTGATCCCAAAAAAATAGAGAATTACCTAACCAGAAAAATTAGCGAGAAAGAGGGAAATTGGAAATAGAATCGCGACCTCAAAGAAAGTGTTCCTCGTCTCAACCTTTGACTCTCAAAGAAAGTGTTCCTCGTCTCAACCTTTGACTGTGCCCTAATAACTTCCAAGTCTCGGTACCAATTACATCACCTGCTCTCCCCTTTTATCAGTAAATAAACAAGTTAAAAAGATGAAAGATATAGAAGTTAAAGTGCTTAAGGGGATGAAAAATTAGAGAAGCAAAGGGAAGCGGAAAAAAAAAATGGTGATAGTGACGATAATTGGATCTTACTAGTTTCGTGCGCCTTTGTTTATGATGATAACTTTTGTATGGCCGTATTTAGATCACCCTCCAAGCTCACGTCCCATAGGTGTCGAAACAGTGTCACATAACGAAGTTTTGGTGTGCTTAGTATGCCTTTAGAAAATATCTTCATTTTTGGGCACTCTTCCACTTCAATGCTATCCAATAATGGAAACCTGAAGATGCAACTTTCGGTGGAGGAGAAGCATACCAGGCTTGGTAGATTTTGTAGTCTTAATGTTTCTAGATTCTCAAGAGAAATCACTTCTCCTCCTCCTTTTCCATCGTTTGCCATTACTTCTTTCATTCTTTCGCATCCTATTATCGTCATCTCAGTAAGATGCTCCAAATTTGTGATTGCTGAAAATTTTATTAGATGCACCAACCCAAATAAATTCTTCACCACTAGTTTTGTCAAATTCCTGAAGGATGCCATTGATGGAAATATTGCCGTCAAATTAGGGCAATCCCAAACCTCAAATGTTTCAATACTCTGAAGAATTTTTTCCAGCAAATAGTCTTCTCTCCAAATGCACTTTATGTTGTGTAGCTTGCTTAACTTAAGTTCACTTAATTTTTCAAGCACCGGATGTATTCCCTCATCCACAAGCGCTTCATTAGGGAATATATCTTCAAAGGAGCAACAGAAAACCTCAAGGCTTTGTAGACTCTGAAATCTCTCTAGAAGGAATCTAGGAGGAAAGACAGCCTTTCTATCATGAAAGCATGCCAATGTTAGAGCTTTTGGCTTGCCAAAGATGTCATCATAAAATTTTCCATCCAATAGCATCTGAATATCCTTATCAACCAATAAAAGACTTAGGGGAATGTCCTGCCAAATTGCCAATACAATGAGAGAAGTAAATTGAATAAAAGTTAGGCAATAAAGCATGTGCTGTAAAAGGTTAACTTAAGTTGGTTAATTGCCATGGAAGGTGGCCATCTTCTTACAGTTCATTAATACAACAGTAAAGTCATGCTACAAAATACAACCATAACCAAATGCTCTACCATGGGCCATGGCCATTCACCAGCAAGGTTCGCTGTGCGCACATGTATGCTTAGATAGAAAGGAAAAAAACTGTATTGGCATATAAATGATCGAACAAACAAATGAAATTCCATTTCACCCAAAAAAAAAAAAAAAGAAAGTTGGTCATCCCACTGCGATTTGAAAAGGAATTGCTAAATGTCAACATGGTTAAGTCAGCCCGTTAATTCAAGAACCGCCCTGACCAAATTCATCTTGTATTAAGAATATGTTTTGCTATTAACGAAAATATGTAGTTTTTGTAGTCGGGTAACGGAATGTGCTGATAATGTTACCACAAGATCTGGGTGTCCACCAATGAAAAGTTTGCTTAAAGAGAATAGAAATATCTTTTGTTGTCATCAACCTGATAGGTAAGGGCTTCATGTTCTATATGATATCAAATTGTGACATATCTATGCAACTGACATGAGATATAGCCAGTGAATTAAAGAATAAAGTAGAAATTGAGGAAGAGCATTTGCATACATACCCTCTCAAGCGAAAAAAGTGCTTCGACATCTAGAAGGTCATGCCGATCATCTCTTTGAGCCCAATTGTTCATGAATTCCATAACGGAGAATATGTTCAATTTGTCACAGTGAGTCACTCGCAATTCTTTCAAGAATGGCCAGTTCAAAGTGGGCAAGTTAGGGCAAAAGTTCTTGAGCCGTGGCATATCATGTAACACCAGAGATGTCAGTTCCGGGAAAAGGAGTTGAGCAGTAATAGAGGGTGGATCTCCTCTCGCAACTATTTCCTTGAGCCCACAAGACTCTATGCGAAGTTTCTTAATTTGGCTTAGACTTCTAGCCACCCAATACGGAAATAGATTTTGAAGGCTCTTACAATTCTTAACCTTTATGTTCTGTAAACAATCAAAAGTAAGAGTTTCTTGAGGATTGTCAGTCCATATTTTGCATAAGTCGTCCAAGTGGGAGAGAACCATTTTCTCAAGCAGGGGAAATTGTACCTGCCATATTGAAAAATAATGACCCAATGAATTTGATTATATTGAGTTATGGCCTCATATCCTAGCTCTCGTATATGATGACAATTCTAGAGCTTGTTAGGGACATAAAGAGGGAGGAGTTGACTGATGCTTTCATTTCAGTGGACCGATGATTAAGGTCGGCTATGTTGCATTACAACAAGCATGAAATGCGGTGCTAGAAAATAAGTTACCTTACTGTCCTTTATACTTATTAATACTCGCGTGCAGAAAAGAAAGGAGTACAATTTTTCATTTGAGTTATGATACAACGAATGCAATTACGACCTCAAATACCAAATGAATATTTTTGCAATTGCCTAAGTTTCACATGACATGAAATTATTTAAGTGCCCACGCGGACTTTTCATCTCATTATGAAGAAATTAAAGAATTACGGCATGCTACAACCTCAATTACCAAATCCATATTTCCTTACTTCTCCTAAGTCCATGGACCATGGAAAAAGACAAACTTGTCATGCAAGTATTGAACGGTCCACCAAGATAATCCCCTCCTTTTACCACATTCTGTTTATTTGGAGAAAAACAACTGTGTCACGAACTCTTATGACTTGTCCGTGGAGAAGTAAGTGATATATTTTTTTAAGCTGGTTGCAATAAAATAAATGCAATTACAACTTGTCACAACCAAAAAACAAATCACTATTTCCACACTTCCCTAAATCAAAATTATAAATTGGGGATTACTATGAGTTTTTTTAAATATTTTAACAATGTGGGGAACACCTATTATTACATGATAGCTCATATATGACAAATAAATGAAATTAACGTGATGACAATTTGTCACAATAAGAAAATCGTATGACTATTTTTGCATTTTTTACAACCTATTGGTATTCTAAATTGAGTATGACGGTTACTTTTTGAATCACGCTAACAACATGGGGTATACCATTACAAGACAATTTACGCATGACAAATAAATGACACTAGAAGTAAATGCATAATCAGAGATGACTCTTATGATTAAAGAGTAAACAAGTATGTGGATACTCGATATGGTGAAATGTTCTCCCCACAAACAACAATAAAAAATTTGGCAAAAGCATTAGAATAAAAAATAAAAATAAAAACACACACACACACGCAAGCATTTCCTCTGTTAGAAAAGAAAGCAACAATTGAAACCTCCATAGAATCTGTAGCTTAAAAAGCCCACAAAAGGGGAACAAAAAAGACTGCCTCGATCGGTCAGTATGCGTTAATTTCCAATTTAAGAAGTGACGGTAAAGATATTAGCTTCTGTTTACTGAATTTGATCTAAATAAATTTGAGAATTGATTTCCCTTCTTCAAAAGATTATACGATGGCGTGTATCTGTGTGTTCCTCAACATTCTACATTGAGGGCAACCTCTCCTAAATTTTGTCGAATGAATAAAATAATTGTCAAATTTTGAAATTGTATTTTTTTTTATTTGTAGAATCAATGGTATATTGAACACTAGCTTTTAATTGGCTGAATTGACAAATAATACTGGCAACGCCTTCTCCCTCTAATTTTTGGAACGCTGCCGTGACGACTTGTCAAATTCTCCAACTTTCATGTTTGCCGATCACAAATAAATGCGCCACTTTAAATGAAATTTTTTAGCACTCCGATTAGAAAAGGCCGCTCTCTCCAATTCCTCCATTTTCTTCTCGAATTGCCTACCCTTTTCTAATAATGCAACATTATATAAGGAAAGAATTCTTAGATCTGTATGCTTCAAGTTGAAATTCAACATGCAAAACAGATGTAGTTTTGCCATATCTTAGATGCTATTCTATATATAGTACTTTAAAGTTCAAATTGTAAAAAGGGAATATTTTTTTATACGGTTAAGTTGGTAAATTTTTTTAGAACCTTACTGCGCATGATGTGATCTTATGAGCTGACACAAAAACAACACTTCTAGAATGGTATGTATAAACAAAACTAAAAGTTTTTTTTTTGGCTTTTTTGAGGATTAGAAAATTTTTAAATCTTTGTTCTAATTATTAAAAGATTATGTACATAAATCCATACAAAGCACATGAATATTACTAATCGTTAGTTTTTTTTTTATCCCTAAAGAAATCTCGTTCAGTTCGTGATGTGCCAACTCGACATTGGGGCTATTGCAGGATTGCGTAAGTTGGGGAGATTGAAGATCGAGGTCTTGGAATAAAAAGGCGCAGAGGAAGCTAAGTGGATTTCTGAGTGTTATACTTTTCGTATCAGAGGAAAGCAGAATAAAAGGGCGCAGAGGAAGCTAAGTGGATTTCTGAGTGTTGTACTTTTCGTATTAGAGGTAAGCAAAAACTTATTTATTGTTTCCTTCCTGATATGCATCTTTATCGAGAAAACTAATTTTTGTTTATTTTTTAATCTCACGATTTCATTTACTTCGACATTCGATTCACGAATAGGAACTTGAGATATTCGTGTTTTGATTTGACAAGATGATAATCTAAAACAAAAAAACAAAAACATTGTAATAACAAAAACATAACATTTCCTCTGGGAAGAAAAAAAAAAGACTGACCTGTGGTTTGAAAAGTGAAGGAGCGTCGTGATCAATCTCCATCAAAGACTGCTGAGTGAAACTTCTCATCTTGGAGCAATGGGCAATGGTCAACTTTTGTAATCTAGGACAATACAACATATAATTGTTTCCCAAGAGGAAACTAGTAAAATGGGGCAACCATTCCAACTTCATCTCACTAAGATTCATGAATGTAATCTCCTCCATTGCACTTCCCTGCCCTTCTTCCTCTGCAATTACTCCTTCCATCTGACCACATTTCTTTATTACCATTCGCTCAAGATTGGCAAGGCACTGAACCATCGATGGAGCAAAAGCATGCCTTAAGTTGCTGCAATTATAAAGGCCCAGGTATGTTAGAGAATTAAAGTGTAGCTCTCCCTGAAGATTTTTGTTCCATAGTCGCCTCAACTTTGGTAAATTGACCAATTCCAGAGACTCTAACTGAGGTAGCACCTGAGTGCTTTTCATAGCCTCCCTTCCTTCAAGACTGAATATTTCTTCTAGTGATTCGCAATCACACACTTGCAATGCTTTCATTTTGCCTAAAACAAGCATCAATCTTGAGGGAATAGCATTAACAAACAATGGACATTTATACACCACCATATATTTTAAGTGCCAATATGAATTGATGGGAATAAGTTCGTTGTGCCATTTTTCAATCAACTTTGAGAACTCAGACAGCCGCATAAACTTTACTCCAGCAATTATACCCTGTCAAAGATCCGTCATTAAATGTAAACTTCTAGTTAGCAAAAAGAAATCACTCTATGTTAATCAAAGCCATGCAATTACATTGAATTTGATAAGTGATGCATACCATTTGTTCAAACATACTTTGGATGGTGGTGTTGAGGTTTTCCTTCCAAAACCACTCCACTTTTGATACTCGTACTCTCTCCAACTTTGGTGCCTCTATTGGACCCTCAGAGAAGAACTTCATGTTAGGACATCTAGTAATAGTGACATCTTCCAAGAGAGGAAACATCAAGGTGTGTCCACCAGAGCTGAAACATCTCAACCCTATCAATCCATCTAGCTCCATATACTTCAATTTTTTGAAGGCCACTACATGCCCCTCCGTGATGACTTCTATCAACATGTGACAATTACTTATCCTCAATTTTGTGAGTTCCACCAAATTTCCTGCTATTGCCGGTGTGAACATATTTGATACATCACAATGTGACACATCAAGAGTCTTTAGATGTTGATTACATCTTGAAGTTGGTGATACTACTTTTAGCTGATGACTTTGGCCTCATACGCCTTCGACATTAATGCTCAGCTCTCCTAGATATAATTCACATATAACTAGCTCTTCTAAGTTGGTCAAACTTTGAATGAAATGACATGCAGACATTGCAGATTCCTTAAAGATACGACAAAGCTCAAGAACTCTAAGCTTGCAGAAAAGTTCTTCATTAAAAAAATTCCCATGCCATATCTCCATCCATTTGGATGATTTCAATTTTAACTCTTGTAGATTTGAGAATGCACCCTGGTAAAATATCCAAATCAAAATTCAGCTTAGTAAAAAGAAAATGTTTGCATCATGGTATAAGTGTTGCATTCCACGCATAATAAGTGCATATTAAGATATTGAGTCTCATGTGATTCAAAGGAAGAAAATGTGCCCTCATCAAATCAACATTATCGTTGATGTTTTACATTTGACTTGTATTCATATGTGGACATAAGTGATATCTTAATACACTTCTGCCATGGCAAGATCACACCACATTCCATGTGCTCTCAACCTTTGTGGTACTTAAAGAGAGCTAAACCATCAAAATTAGGCCCTACTTTTTTAAAGGGGGATCGACAAGTGTGCATTTGATTCATTGGACAATGACAAGAATGTTCAATCAATACTTGAAGAACATCAATATTGTAATATATCTATGGATTTACAAAGAGCCACATAGTTTACATTTTCGTGTATAGAGCTACTTGCATGAGACGCTAGACTGTGACCTTAATCATCATGCAGATTTTCACCAACAGAGCAAAAAATAATAATAATCTTGGGTCGTACCTTTTCTACTATGAAGAGAGGCTGTTTTAGAAGTGGCATCTCATTCTCAGGATAAGATGCAAGTATCTCCACTTTGTTACAACCACGCACCCTCACGGTCTTCAATGCTGGCCAATGCGAAGTATGTTTTCCAATGTATATGCACTTCAACTCTGTTAGATGCTTAAGCTTGAGGGAGGTTAATTTTGGGAACACAAACCTGGGAACTAGTCCGTCTTCCTTCTCGATGAGTTCCACAATGCCACATTCACTGACCTCCAACTCCTCAAGTTGGGTTAGATGTATTGCTACTGAGGCTGGAAATAGAGAGGCGAGGCTCTTGCACTTGGAAACTATAACAAAACGGAGACACTGGAATTTGACTTGACTGTGGAGTTCCTTATCCCATACACACTTTAGCTCTGGTAATCCATCTAACTCTAGACTTTTTAATGGCAAATGAGCAACAGGATGTCCATCTAGAGGATTCAGTGGCTGAAGTTTGAAAACAACTTCAAGCAAATCACATGATCGTACCCCCAAACTTTCCAAGCTCTTGAGCCGTCCAAGAATGCAAGAAGGAACAATGTTCAATAGCTTATTGCATCTCCACACCTCAAGCGATTTTAGTTTGTGGAAAGAATCCGCGGCAACTTGATTGTCCCATATTATCTCAATATTATCCATTTCCCATAATACTAATGTCTCCAAGCTAGGAAATGCAACCTGTAGTATTCACTCACGAAATTAGTGATTCTGATAGATTAAAAGTTCATAAAGTTCCATTACATATAGAAGAGCTTGCTTGAGGAAGAGTGTCATCATTAGAAAGTAAACAATGAAGAGATTGAGATTAAAAAGGCAACTAATCATCCATCAAAAGTGGCAGTACAGAATTAGCTGCTTGCTTTAACCTTGAAATCAAATTATGAGTTTCTTAACTATGGTAAAGAAAAATTTTGAGATGCAAGGAAACACATGGAAGAAGCGATAGTCCTATCAATCTTGATCTATCAATTGTGGCTGTCTTATTAGATGAACGCTACCTCATATTGCAAAGGTCATACCAAAGGATGGAAGACCACACAAAACAATAAGACCAACAAAGCTCTGTTGTTTATGTTTTGACACATATTAGTCTCCCCATATTTTAGAAGGACGGTTCAGAAGGCAATATAAAATATTTGAAAATAAAAAAGGACAATATTTCTTAATCGCGGTGGGCATTAATTTTGGCATGTTTGGTTGTGTTGTTTGTTCGCGATAATCAAGATACTTCAATAAAGTAATTGTGGTTGATTTGTCCATATTAGCAACTTTTCCACTGCCCATTTGACCTTTCCGCCAATGGCCTCCTACCACATCATGGAAAGTCCCCACTTTCAAAACAACACCACAAAGTGTGCCGACCTCACCCTCCCCCACCCCCAACCCCCACGCCCACGCCCATGTGAGTGACAATCCCGTGCACCCCAAAGTACTCGAGATCAATCAATTAACGCTGTGAAAGTGCACTGGGGTGCGCATGGTGCAATGGCTTAGGTTGCGTCTATGATTTGCGACTTACCCAGATATCCTCGAGATTCGAGCCAGACGGGCGCGATCACGTAGGCTCATGGAGCAAGGGAATGAAAACCCCCCAAGGTCGCCTTAAATTCACAAACGTTGACTTGTCGACCACCCTAGCATAATGCTCGCACTCTACCCAACACCCCACCCGGCACACAGAAAAAAAAAAACAAAAACAAAAACAAAAAAAAAACAAAACAAAACAAAACAAAACAAAACAAAAAACAAAAACAAAATCATCACCACCTCCTCTATAAAAATGGTCGAGCAATTAGCAAAAACTAAATTGCGCAGATTGACCTTAAAGATAGAATCGGGGCTTTAGAGGTATGATTAATCTGAAAGCAAGAGCTCCCTTCCATCGGGAAAAAAAATTGTAAAAGAAACGAAGATATATATGTATATTCATGTATACATGTCAAACTTTTGTGATCTTCTCTCTCCTCAAGTTTTTCTTTCTTTCTTATTTCTTTTATTACTTTCCCTTCCACACGCGTGCATTTATCATTGGAATTTCTCTTCTTCTTCTTTTCTTTTCTTATTATTTTTTTTTTGTTCTTTTCATATGTTCTCTTAATGCAATTTTGCTTACTGCCTAATAGTCTACTTCTTAATAAGGTTTATGTTGTTATAAAACTGTCCAATATTTACAATTTCTTTTCAGCTCGCTTTGACGATATATTGATTTTTGAAACGACTCCAAAAATGTTGACTCTAAAAGAGAATATTGGAGATGTGTATAATCTACCTTATGACGTAACAAACATTTCTATCATATTAACAAGATGGTAGCATGTTCTTTTTTCGTCACTTGAGTAATGTTATTTGTGTTTATTACCAAATTTTTACATCCATTGAGTTTCAAAGTACCCAAAAGCTTGTACATGCCCATGAGAACTATTAGAATTTTCTATATAATATATATAAGAATTGAAAGGGCTCACAATTCGTTATACGAATTAACATATTCGTAAATGATTATTTGAAAAATTCAAAAATGACACGAATTGATATGAACTTTAATATACGTAAATTTGTAGCAAAATTAACAAAAATATAGCAATGTCCGATGAACATAAATTGCTAGCCAATCGATGTTTTTTTTTTTTTTTTGATAGAAAGTACTTATATTTAGTTACGTTTGGAAGACAGATGCTAACATGAAAGCTTCAGAATGCTCATTATACTTCTTTCAATAACCTATATGCCTACCCAACAAGTAGAAGCTGCTAGACTCCTTTGCATGATTCATCTTTCTTCAATTACTAGGTAATTAGCAGCATTCTCACGCGTTTGTGCAGACGTGGAATCTTTCTTTTTTTTGGTAAAGTGTAGACGTGGAATCTTTCATTTATGTAAAATCGGAACATTTTTTAATACAAGTAATTAATTGAATTGTATCTCATTTCATATGAATCTACCTGTTTTTGAAGAAAAAAGGCTAAATTCATAACTCGTATTATGTAAAACATAGGGATTTGATAACATTTAAAACTTCGCAATTGTCAATGTTATATGACAGTATAACATTGTTGCAATATTGAGAGACAATTACAAAACTCACCAAAAGAAATATATAATAGGAAGTGTTACCTTGCTAAATTGGAATGCTAAAACTCATTAAGGCCGTTGGCCACGAACAAGGCAATCACATATGAGAAAGAGGAATTCTCATTGGAAGCAAGATTGGAAAGTATGAGAAAAGAAGAATGATCATCTTGCAAGTTTTTAGTGACTATTAAATATTTATAGTAGATTTTCCAGTTAGGTGATGATTCGGTAGTGAAGTGGAAATAGTACCCCATTTAGAAAATTAGCCACGTGTCTTGCACATCGATAGTTCACCGGAAAATTTCAGATTTTTTTGTCAGAGTGCATAAATTATAAAGAAATGAACATTTATTGCCTTAGGTGATTAAATAAAAGTTCAATGACTATATTACAAAATATTTTACTTTATAGTTACCCCATAATATTTTGAGTTAACAATTGAGCTCATTGAAGATTAATTATCCAACTTTTGTATATGTAGTGAATCTACTTTAAATTCTTCATTTCAATTTAAAATCACAATTGGAATAATAACTCTACTTTGACTTATCTAGATTTTATGGTGCCGTGATTATGCTCAAGGCAACCAATTTTGACCAAAGGGGGGCTTCGGCGATTATGCTTTGTCTCTAGTACAACTATTTTTTTTTTGTTAATTTTAATTATTTAGTTGGCTAGCATAAAAATTAATCATGACTTCCAATATTCACCATCGAAGAAAAAAAATAATATTAATCATGGGTCATACCTTTTCTACCAAGAAGAGAGGTTGTTTATCAAATGGCATATCATTCTCAAAGTGTGATGCAAGTATCTCCACTTTGTGACAGCCCTGCATCATCAGGGTCTTCAATGCTGGCCAATGTGACACATATTTTCCGATGTAGATGCACCTCAACTCTGTTGAACGTTGAAGGTTGAGGGAGGTTAACTTTGGGAACACAAACCTGGGAACTAGTCTGTCTTCCTTCTCGATGAGTTCCACAATGCCACATTCACTGACCTCCAACTCCTCAAGTTGGGTTAGATGTATTGCTACTGAGGCTGGAAATAGAGAGGCGAGGCTCTTGCACTTGGAAACTGTAACAAAACGGAGACACTGGAATTTGACTTGACTATGGGGTTCCTTATCCCATACACACTTTTGCTCTGGTAATCCATCTAATTCTAGCCTTTTTAATGGCAAATGAGCAACAGGATGTCCATCTAGAGAATTCAGTGGCTGAAGTTTGAAAACAAGTTCAAGCAAATCACATGATCCTACCTCCAATTTCTCAAGTTGGGTTAGATGTACTACTACTGAGGCTGGAAATAGAGAGTTGAGGCTCTTGCATCTGGAAACTGTAACAAAACGAAGACACTGGAATTTGACTTGACTGTGGAGTTCCTCATCCCATACACACTTTAGCTCTGGTAATTGATATAGCTCTAGCCTTTTTAATGGCAAATGAGCAATAGGATGTCCATCTAGAGGATTCAGTGGCTGAAGTTTGAAAACAACTTCAAGCAAATCACATGATCGTACCCCTAAACTTTCCAAGTTCTTGAGCCGTCCAAGAATGCAAGAAGGAACAATGTTCAATAGCTTATTGCATCTCCACACCTCAAGCGATTTTAGTTTGTGGAAAGAATCCGCGGCAACTTGATTGTCCCATATTATCTCAATATTATCCATTTCCCATAATACTAATGTCTCCAAGCTAAGAAATGCAACCTGCGGTATTCGCTCGCGAAATTAATGATTCTGATAGATTAAAAGTTCATAAAGTTCCATTACATATAGAAGAGCTTGCTTGAGGAAGAGTTTCATCATTAGAAAGTAAACAATGAAGAGATTGAGATTAAAAAGGCAACTAATCATCCATCAAAAGTGGCAGTACAAAAGTAGCTGCTCACTTCAACCTTGAAATCAAATTATGAGTTTCTCAATTGTGGTAAAGAAAAATTACAAGATGCAAGGAAACACATAGAAGAAGCGATAGTCCTATCAATCTTGATCTATCAATTGTGGCTGTCTTATTAGATGAACGCTACCTCATATTGCAAAGGTCATACCAAAGGATGGAAGACCACACAAAACAATAAGATGAACAAAGCTCTTCTGTTTATGTTTTGACACATTAGTCTCCCCATATTTTCAAAGGACGGTTCAAAAGGCAATATAAAATATTTGAAAACAACAAAGGACAATATTTCTTAATAGCGGTGGGCCTTAATTTTGGCAAGTTCGGTTGTGTAGTTTCTCTACGATAATTAGGCTACTTCAATAAAGTAATCACGGTTGTTTTGTCCCTATTAGCAACTTTCCCACTTCCCATTCTACCTCTCCGTTGATGGCCTCCTGCCACATCATGGAAAGTCCCCACTTTCCAAATAGCACCACAAAGTGTGCCTCCCCCACCCCTCCCCCACCCCCACCCCCACGTGAGTGACAATCCCATGCACCCCAAAGCACTCGAGAGCAGTCAATTAGCGCTGTCGAAGCACACTAAGGCGCACACGACACAACAGCTGAGATTGCGTCTATGGTTCACAAGTAACTTGGATATCCGCAGGATTCGACCCAGACGAGCGCAATCATGTAGGCTCACAAAGCAGGGGAATGAAAACCCCCCAAGGTCGCCTTAAATTCACAACGTTGACTTGTTGACCACCCCAGCACAGTGCACGCACTCAACCCCCCCTCCCCCTCGAGCACAAAAAAAATTGATATCATCACCACCTCCTCCATAAAAATGGTCGAGCAAATAGCAAAAAATAAATTGCGCAGATTGGCATTTAAGATAGGATCGAGGCTTTAGAGGGCTTTAGAGGTATGATTAATCTGAAAGCCAGAGCTCCCTTCCATTGGGAAAAAAAAATTGTAAAAGAATATATTACTCATTTTATCAGATGATTGCTACTATCTCACAATGGAGATTACTATGATGAAAAAAAATAAAGAAACTATAGAATGACTGTGATTATGAAAGACATATGCAATTTACTAACAAAGGAAAATATATCATTGCAATGAGTGATCAATCAAGTGAGATTGTAATCACAAGAAGTAAATTACTATGCTATAAGACTTAATTACATAAGTTTTAATTTACTACCTACCTAAAGAAATTTAGCAATTTTGAAAAGTAATTTATTACTTCACAGGGGAAAATTACTCTTATAAAAGGTTACTCTCAACAAGTAATTTCTTTTTTTTTCCTAGGCCACCTACCCAAGCCCACTTGGGCTTATCCAAACCTAATCAATTTATTCATGAAATATTATAATTTATTCAATAAGATTCGATAAAATTTACACGAGGGGTTCCTCTTTAACAGTTATCCTATAATTTGTATCTTCTCACGAATGTAGTACCTTCAATCCTTAATATTAACTATCCGGGTGTGGATGGTCTACTGCGTTCCTTACACTTATTGTCTATGGCTTGCACCAATAGTTAAACACATGGCACCTTATTTCCTCTTTTTTTTTTTTTTTTTTTCATTTTACCAAATCCTCATTCTCTCTTCACATCACCAAAAAATCAACTTCGGAAAAGCACAACCAAGGCTCATAGCAGCGTCAAGCTTGTTTGTCACGTTGAATTCGTGAGAGAAACAAATAGAGATAGAATTTGTGCCTAATCCGCAAGGGAGATGACGGATCGCGATGAGCGTGTCGACGGTGTCAGTAAGCCGATTTGGCTCTCAGCCCTTCAGCGTGGGGTGAGTAGGAGTGATAGAAGACGCAGTCCCTCTCGCGATGCTGAACAACTGTCGAACGGAGAGAGAGAGAAGGGGGGCCCACAAAAAGGAGAAGAGCATGATGACACGTATCGGCCATTGATACGTGCCGTAGCACAATAGGCCGCAAACGCCCATACTTAAACTTCCGTTTTATACTTCGTTCATCTACTATGACAACTTAAATTTCCACAGATCTTTATTACGTCATTATAATAGGACAATCATGTCTAGTCAACTAAAAGGCTTTAGGAAATTTTTGTTGTACAAAACGGCCATGCGCTTTCCTTAATTGGACCACTGCTCATCCATAGTTTACTTATCTTACTAACAATAATCAATTTAATCAACTATACACAAACGGCCTCAATTTCAATTAAATGCCATTAATTGTTGTTGTGATGATCTAAATTATCAACTTCATATTCATAAATTCTCAATTACATAGTGCTTCAGACAATTTTCTAAGTCTGATTTCTAGGATATAAAGGTTTATTACATAGTATCATTTAATTAATTTTATTATGCATGTTACGGTCTACTATATATTAATTACCATTTCATATGCCCGAGCCTCGACTATATGTTGGAATGTGCTTCAAACCAACCATTCGCTTGAAAATCATTTTGTTTTAATCTTTCACCAATTATGGCCATGATTTTGACCATAATGAAGAAACAACACATATAAAGTAGTTTTGAAATGAGCAAAAAGACTTAATTACCAGAATTAATTAAAAGAATCAAGCCCAAATTAAAAATAGGAGAACGATCATCTTGCAAATTAAAAGTTTTTAGTGACTATTAAATATTCATTGTAGATTTTCCAGTGAGGTGATGATGCGGTAGTGAAGTGGAAACAGTAGCCCATTTTAAAAATTAGCCACGTGTCTTGCACATCAATAGCTCGCCAAAAAATTTCAGACTTTTTTGTCAAAGTGCGTAAATTATAAAGAAATGAAAATTTATTGTCTTAGGTGATCAAATAAAAGTTCAATGACTATATTACAAAATCTTTTATTATATAGTTACCCCATAATTTTGAGAGTTAACGGTTGAGCTCATTGAAGGTTAATTATCCAACTTTTGTATATATGGTGACTCTACTTTGAATTCTTCATTTCAATTTAAAATCACAATTTGAACCGTAACTCTACTCTGACTTATCCAGATTTCATGGTGCCATGATTATGTGAAACGGAATCAATGTTAACCAAAGGGGGCTTCGGCGATTATACTTTGTCTCTAGTATAACTACTTATTAGTTAATTTTAATTATTTAGCTGGCTGGCATAATAATTATTTATATGAATATATATCCTCTTTTTTTTCTAATTTCTTAATAATTTGATGTGATTGATCCAACTCTTATTAGTGTGAATTGAAATTTGCCAATTATTTGTAGTGCCATATGGCAACTTGAAATGCACAGCATGTAAACTTCTAAATTGCTGTAACACATAAAATTGATGACAAGCATTTTACTCGATCAGATTTTTGTCATATTTAAGATTATGATATAGCGTTAATCACATACCTCTTGACTAAAGAGGATAGTAGAGCAGGATTTGACGCCATCCTCACCTCGAGCTTCTGATATACCTGTCATCAATTTTTCATTACATGAAAAGAATGGCATCCTTTGCATGGCAAGGATAAATTAATCTAAGGTCTTGAATGATGAAACCAAAAAAATTGATCTTACACTTTCTGCGAGAGAAGCATGTCAAACTTTCCATATGTCTAAGCCGTAAAATGGTCAACATCGGGAATACCGGAGTTTCCAATGTTTCTATGTTCATCCCTTCTTCCTCCATAATGATCGCCTCCATTTTCTTGCAATCCTGTACATCTAGTTCTCTCAATTGTGCAAGATATTGAACCATGGATGGGAAAAACATGAACCTGAGATTGTTACAACCACGCACTTGTACATTCTTCAAATTATGGAGTCTCATGATTCCACGAGGATTCTTGTTCCATACGTGGCTCAAGCCTTGTAATCCGTTTATAGCGATAGTGTTTAGCTCAGAGAGCGTCTCGATATTTGCATTGGCACTTAGTCCGTCAATGTCAAAAATTTCTTGCACCGAAATGCAAGCTCTTACACTTAAAGTGTGTAACTTGTGTAGTTTTACTAGTGACTTGGAATCGATAACTTTTGAGAGAGATTTGCACGAAGATATCTCAAGAAATTGGAGATTGCTCAGCCCTAATGGAGATTCATCGCTCCATATATTTTCCAAATTGGGAAGTCTGGCCTTCTTCAAGGACTCCA
Organism: Eucalyptus pauciflora; assembly: GCA_007663325.1. NCBI lineage: Eukaryota > Viridiplantae > Streptophyta > Magnoliopsida > Myrtales > Myrtaceae > Eucalyptus > Eucalyptus pauciflora. Next base: position 198,133 of record VMYD01000165.1, read on the forward strand.
AGGATGGGATTGAAACCTAGCGGACAAACTTGTCAGCATTAGTATTTACAATTACAAAACACAGGCAAAAAACTTATGTGCTATAGCAGGTTGTTCAAATGGTTGCGGAAGAAACTTCACGAACTTTGGGACAAATTTTTCATTTACAAAAAATCTGTAATAAATGAAAGCGGATCTACAATCCGGAAAGGTACTTTACGACCGCAAAAGACAACTAACAAACTTCATTTTTTTTTTACAATATACTCGTGGATATTATCACGATTAGATTTTCTTTGCAACTTACTAACAATAAGGGAAATTATGGTCATCAAGAAATAGCAATTATTCCTTTTGATAACGACTACGAAAATTAGTGATCCATTGAGGAAAAGGAAGCACGTTCAAGGTAAATCACTTCCTATAAGATAAACTAATTTCTCTTAGGTTATGTTAGTATTTTGACAATATATTACTCATTTTATCGGATGATTGGTACAATCTCACGATGGAGATTACTACAGTGAAAAAAAAAATAAAGAAACTATAGAATGACCGTGATTACGAAAGACATAGGCAATTTACAAACAAAGGAAAATATATCATTGTAATAAGTGGTCAAACAAGCGAGATTGCAATTGCAAGAAATAAATTACTATGCTATAAGACTTAATTATGTAAGGTTTAATTTACTAGAAATTTCGCAATTTTGAAAAGTAATTTATTACTTCACTAGAAAATTACTATTATAAAAGGTTAGTCTCTACAAGTAACTTCTTCTTTTTTTCCTGGGCCACCTACCTAAGCCCACTTGGGCTTATCCAGACCTAATCAATTTATGCATGAAATATTATAATTTATTCAATAAGATTCAATAAAATTTACACAAGGAGTCTCTTTAATAATTATCCTATAATTTGTATCTTCTCACGAATGTAGTATCTTCAATCCTTAATATTAACTATCTGGGTGTGGATAGTCTACTGCGATCCTTACACTTATTGTTTATGGCTCGCACCAATAGTTAAACACACATTACCTTATTTTCTCTTCGTTTTTCTTTTTCTTCTTTCATTTTACCAAATCCTCGTTCTCTCTCTTCACATCACTGAAAAATCAACTTCAGAAAGGAACGACCAAGGCTCATAGCAGCGTCAAGCTTGTTTGTTACGCTGAGTTCATGAGAGAAACAGAGAGAGATAGAATTTGCGCCTGGTCCGCAAGGGAGATGACAGATCGCTTTGAGCGTGCCCACGGTGTCGGTAAAGCCGATCTGGTTCTTAGCCCTTTAGCGCGTGGTGAGTAGGAGTGAGAGAAGACGCAGGCCCTCTCACGATGCTGAACAACTTTTAGATGGGGAGAGAGAGGGGGCCCACAAAAAGGAGAACAGCAAGAGGACACGTATCGGCATGCCGTAGCATAGTAGACCGCAAACGCCCATACCCAAAATTCCTTTTTATGCTTCGTAAATCTACTATGGCGACTTAAGTTTCCACGAATCTTTATTATGTCATTATAATAGGACAATCGTGTCTAGTCAACTAAAAGGCTTTAAGAAATTTTTGTTGTACAAAACAGCCATGCGTTTTCCTTAATTGGACCGCTGCTTATCCATAGTTTACTTCTCTTACTAACAATAATCAATTTAATCAACTATACATAAACGGCCTCAATTTCAATTAAATGCAATTAATTGTTGTTATGATGATCTAAATTATCAATTTCTTATTACAAATTTTCAATTACGTAGCGCTTCAGACAATTTTCTAAGTCCAATTTCTAGGAGATAAAGGTTTATTTTATAGAATCATTTAATTTATTTTATTATGCATGTTACGGTCTACTGTATATTAATTACCATTTCATATGCCTGAGCCTCAACTATATGTTGGAATGTGCTTCAAACCAACCATTCGCTTGACAATCATTTTGTTTTAATCTTTCACCAATTAAGACCATGATTTTGACCATAATGAAGAAACAACGCACATAAAATAGTTTAGAAATGAGCAAAAACACTTAATTAAGAGAATTAATTAATAGAATTAAGCCCAAATTTTGAGTAAATAAAGCTGGAAAATGACAATGATTTTTTACCACCTGACTAGAATACGTGAGTTATTTTTAAGTTAATTATGATAATCAAGATTCCACTTTATTAGGGACCAAATCTATGTACATTCCCTTGATTTAGGTCAAAATTATACTCAACTTCATGAAAAATAAACTGCTATCATTTCTATCGATGAAGTTTGTCAACAACACTAACATTAGAACTTGATTTGCATGTATTTCAAATTGCCTGTACGACAATCTTAGAACTCCTCTCTCAACAAGCCACTAATTATTAATCGCTTTCTCCTCCTTCCTTTCTCCATAATTTCACTATTTAATTTTAACACTCTTATATCTTTCCTAATTATTATATGATGCTAATTTATAAATATAACATTCATTTACCTACAAAAGAACACAAAAATCATGGGGAAATTGCCCGACCCACTCATGAACTTTGAGGGGATCACACCTTTACTCCTAACCTTTTAAGTATCACATGAGTTTGTTCAACTTCAATTTTATTGTGGACGTCAACCCTTTGGGCATTTTACCATTTAAATGTTACATGTGATTTTTTACAATAAAATTGCAATTCTTTTGTATCTGCTTCAGTTAAATCATCCTTTGGCCTTTGAATGCGCCAAAATGAGTTGGAACTTGCCAAAATAAATAAATAAAAATTGAGGAAAAAAATGCAATGATTTTAACAGAGATTAAGACGAAAATTACTAATAATACCGTTGACTTCATGAAAAGAGCTAAACATGTACTAGGCTTTCAAATATATCCCAAGCATATAAAACAATCATAGAAAAGGCTAAATTTTTTATTTCATTATGCATATAGCCTCCCTAGTCAGCTATTTTAAAAGGACCATTGGATGACAACATCACATAGCTGTGCAAAATACTTCATAATATATATAAACAAATTTTGGAAGTGAATGTGTACCGCTTCAAATCTTCATGGGGATTTCGTGTAGTTTTCCTAAAAAGCCACTCACTTATCCCTACAACTACGAGATATTTGCATTTACGAATTAGATTCGCGGCTGGTATTACCATTAGATTTTGTTTGCAATCTATTAACAATAAGGGAAACTACAATCATCAAGAAATAGCATCAATTCAGTTTGCTAATGACTACAAAAATTAGTAATCCATAAAGCAAAAGGAAGTACATTCAAGGTAGATTACTTCCTATAAGGTAACATACTCACTCTTAGGTTATGTTACTACTTACATTACTCATTTTATCAAATGATTGCTAGAAAGTACTGTACTATCTCACAATGAGGATTACTACCATGAAAAAAATAATGAAGAAACTATAGAATGACCACGATTACGAAAGACATAGGCAATTTGCTAACAAAGGAAAATATCTCATTGCAATAATTGATCAACAAGGCGAGATTACAATCACGAGAAGTAAATTACGATGCTATGAGACCTTAATTACGGGAGGTATGTCTAATTTACTACCTACCTAAGGAAACTTAGCAATTTCAAAAAGTAACTTACTACTTCACAAGGGAAAATTACTATCATGAAAGTTCAGTTACTACAAGTAACTTCCTTCCGACGCCCAGGCCGCCCATCTTAGCCCGCTTGGGCTTGTCCAGAGCCAATCAATTTATGGGTGAAGCATTACAATTTATCCAATTAAGATCCAATATATTACTGTATTTTTATCCAACGACATCACACTTGGTAGCTCATTATGGCTATTACCTTCTATCTTTAGTATTAACTACCTGGGTGTGGATTGTCTGTTGCGGTTCTTACACTTACTGTCTACTCCTCACACCGATAGTTAGACACGTGGAACATTATTTTCTCTTTATTTTTTTTCTTTTTACCAATTTCTTGTTCTCCCTCTTCACGTCCCTGAAGAATCGACCCCAGGAAGATGCGACCAAGCCTCTTGCTAGCGTCAAGCTTGTTGGTCATGACAGAGTTCATGACAGTGATTGCAAGTGAAGAATAAAAATGGTTAGAGATAGAAGATGACACATGTCGCCCATCCATACGTCTCATAGACAATGGGTGCATACATGAAAAGGGTCTCCTCTTAAATGTTATCACTAAAGCTAGTTAGATAATTAACTATAATTTCCACCTACTAGTTTAGTAGTCTAATCAACTATACATAAACGGCCTCAATTTAATTAAATACCATTAATTGTTGTTGTTATGATCTAAATTGTCAACTTTATATTCATAAATTCTCAATTACATAGTGCTCGAGACCATGTTCTAAGTCGGATTTCTAGGTGATAAAGGTTTATTACACAAAATCATTAATTATTTTCATTATGAATGTTATGGTCTACTATATCTCAATTTCCATTTCATACGCTCGAGCCTCAACTATGCCTTGGAATTGTGCTTCAAACCAAGTATTCACTTGAAAATCGTTTTGTTTACTCTCACCTATTAAGACCATGATTTTGACCATAATAATGCACGAGGTAGTTTAGAAATGAGCCAAAAAAATTCAATCACGTGAATAAATTAATAAAATAAAGCCCAAATTTTGAGTAAACAAATCAGGAAAATGGCAATGATTTTTTACCACTTCACGAATTTGTGAGTTATTTTTTGGTAAATTATGATAATCAAGGTTCCACTCCATTATGGACCAAACCTATGTACATTCCCTTGATTCAGGTCAAAATCAAACTGAACTTCACGAAAAACAAAATGTTATCATTTCTGTTGGTGAAATTTGTCAACATCATTTCTGTTGGTGAAATTTGTCAACAACATGAACTTTGGAATTTAATTTTCATTATTTTTCAAAATGTGAGGACTATTCCAAAGAATATATTTAGTCCTTAATTGACTCATGACTAAAATGTTAGACTCCTAAGAGACTTTTCCCCCCAAAGATATCTAGGACTCGATTGCTTGTTACATGTGTTTTTTACGATAAAGTTGCAATTCTTGTGCATCTGTTTTAGTTAAATCGTCCTTTGGCCTCCAAATGCACTAAAACGAGTTAAAAATTTTCAAAATAAACAAAGAAAAATGAGGAAAAAGACGCGATGATCTTAACAGAGATTAAGACAAAAATTACTAATAACAAGGTTGACTTCATGAAAAAAGCAAAGCATCTAGTAGGCCTTCAAGTATATCCAAGCATATAAAACAATAATAGGAAAGGCTAAATTTTTTTTATTTCATTATGCATATAGCATCCCCAGTCAACTATTTGAAAGGACTATTGGATGATAACACCACATAACTATGCTCAATATGCCATAATTTATATAACCAAATTTTGGGAGTAAATGTGTACTGCTTAAAATCTTCACGGGGGATTTCATGTAGTTTTTCCTAAAAGTCGCTCACTAAAGCCTACGTCTACGAGATATTAGCACAAGTTGAATATTTATGTTTGTTATGCCCAAAGTACTTACAAATGTATGAACACACATGTAATTGTGTACTTTTATACTAATAGGACCTATGCAATGACTAAGTGCTTATTGAAATACACAATATGGAAATGACGTTCATCAATTATGTTAACACCGTTGCTACTATTTGAAAACCCAATCCCCCCTGCTCACTCTTGGTATATAATTTTACCTAATTCGCCTGGATATTATATTTTATAGATAATAACAAAGTTAGATAACTAAATTCAGGGAATCCATTTTATAAGATTATGAAATGATGTTATTGTGGAATTATTCTAATGCCAAAATTCCCTTCAATGTTGCTCTGTAAAACCCTATTAATACAGGTATACTTGCAGCATGTACGTTGAAAATAACTCAGATCCTATCCCAAACTAAATTTACATGGATTCCATTCTATTAGTTGGACTTATGCACAATGAAGAGAAATAGAAGATTGCTTTAACTAATTACAAGGAAGGCAAGATTGGACAAGGTAATTAGGAAGAAAATGAACTAAAAAGAAAAAAGGAATAAGGATTAAAATCTATGGTACTTCTAATTAGCAAATCAACGAAAGATTAATAGGCAGTATATTCTTTTGATAGAAAGTTACCTGCTGCCTGTTGAAGAAAGTAACTTGAGTGCCAACTTGGTCTTTCGATGCACTACTCGAAGGAGCCATCCCGGGGGTCAAAAAATTCTTGATATTTGGCGAGTCACGCAATTCCAATACACGCAAATTATGCAATTCAACTTTGCCACAATCATCAACTTCTACAATCTCCCGCATTAAGTGGCACTTGATAACTCGGATCTCTTCAAGCTGTGGAAGTTCTCTCAATAATGAAAGAGGAAACAAAATTTCCATCTTGTTGCAACTTTCAACTTGTACTACTTTTAATGCACTAAAGGAATTAGAGGAGATATGGTTGTTGCATATCTTCTCCAAGTTAATGAGATTACTGAGAATTAATGACTCCAGCGTCTTAAAATCCGTATGGGATGGTGATTGCAAAACGCAATGGACAGAGGGACTATTCGTCACGTGTAGATGCTTTATATTTGTAAAGGCTTTTTGGGATAACACGCAGATACTTTTCTCAATTCCATTTAATCCATCTAAAAATAGATCATCAGTTTTGCCTAAGAAAGTTTGCATGGATCCTTTCTGAAGAATATTGCTTATTGGATCCAACTTAAGCTCCAATATGCTCGATCCTTTGCGAGGTTGCCAACGCGTCACATCACCTATTCGGATTTTGTACTTGGTTAATTTCTCGATGTTTAAATCCTCAGGGAGCTCACTTGGATCACGAATGGACACATGCAAAGTGCAAAGATTCTTCAAGTTATTTAACTCAATAAGCTTGGCATTAATTGGTGAAGTTTGCTCCATAGCATCCCATCGATCAAAGCTATTCTCCATATACAACTCCTCCAATTTTATCAAGTTTCCAAGCACACCAGGCTCAATTATCTTAAGTTGTTGGCAATAGTTCAAGTCTAACGACCTTAGCTCTATTAATTGTCCAATTTCTTTTGGCAATCGTTGAATTTTGGAGTATTTAAAGCTGAGAATATGTAGCCCTTTTAGTTCGCCAATCATGGCTACATTCTCTAACAAACAACGATCAAGACATAGAGTGTGTAAGTTCTCCAAGAACTGGAACGGTGAAGGTGAACGAGTGAGACATACCTGAGAAAGATGTAGGACCATGAGTTTTCTCATAGAGTTGAAGTACGAATCTGGGATCTTAAGAGATTCATTATTTGTGAACAACAAAAGAATCCTCATTTCAGGGCAATATAACTCTTCCGGAAGTTCCTTCATGTCAACATAGGGAAAGCATACTGCTGTACAACTTCTGAGCCTGTCCTTCGGCAATTCTATCACCGACTTATCATTATCTTTCAACACGAGAAGAGGGTCATCTTTTGAAGCGACTAAGGCAATAAATCCACGAACCAAGTCATGTATCTTGAAACCATCAACATCTTCATTGTCCGCTAACAAAAGGGAGGAGGCTTTCAATTTTCGGATCAGCGTGTTTAACCTATTTCTGATTTCTTCCATGGTGCTATCTTCTCGAAATAACCTCAAACCCACGCCATACCTCACCAAGTTTTCAAGAGAGGGCTTAGAGACACCATAGACAACACAAAGTCGTAACAATGACTTCACCTCCTTGCCATCCTCCCCTTTGAAACGATCATAACTCAACTGCAACATATTATTTATGCTCTCACTTATTCCTATATTTGTAGACTTCTCGATTTGTCTCAAAACATCTTTCCATTCATAAAAATCAGCGTCTTTAAAAATATTCGCCATTGCAATAATTAGGAAAGGCAAACCTGCACATTTATGGAGTGCTTCACCCACCAAGAATTTGAACGGGTCATCATGAACTTTGTCTCCCACCATCTTCTCAAACAATCCTTTCGCCTCTTCCTCCTCCAACGCATCAAGATGGAAGTCCTTGTCGCAGCCCATTTCCCTTCGCAAAACATCTTGAAATCTTGACGTCAACAACAACTTGCATCCCTTGACTTTGTTGCCGTGTCCACAAGGAATGCCCACTGATTTCAAGTCAAGCCCCTTCCAGAGATTGTCCAGTATTATGAGGACCTTCTTTTTCTCCTTCACCAATTTTTCCAACCTCGTGCCCAGAAGCTCCGCTCGCCCGCTGGCGTACTCTTCATTCTTTATGTCACTAAGGCCCAACCCGCGAGCAATCTCTTCTTGAATCCTCTTTATGTCTTGATTTTCCGATACATCACCCTTAGTGACCCAATCAAACAACTTCTCTTTCCTTATTCTCCTTTCAGCATCCACCAATAGGGTGGACTTGCCGGACCCGCCCATCCCGTAAATCCCTACCACGCTATTGTTGTTATCAGCAAGAGCGTCCATGATCTCCTGCATGATCAATTCTCTGGATTTGAAGATATCGTCATCCTCAATCTTAATTGACGTCGAGGCAAAAGAAGCAGAGGCCGTCACGATGGTCGACTGGGCGACATTTTTGTCCTCTCTCTTGGCCGGAGTCGAAGTAGTAATATTCCCCGGAGCAAGATCAGTGAAGGAGATATCCTTGATTTGACTGTGTTGTTGAGCGAGTCGCTGAATGCCCTCGATCTTGTCCCTGGCTAACCTGCTGAACTGATAGCGGCAACTGGGTTCGGGAAGACTCCCGTAGCAGCAAGTTTTGGTTGCCTTTTCGACGTCGCCCAATAAGTCTCGTGCCTCATTCAAGGCCTTCTCAGCATTTGCCTGCCACTCCGTGACATAACTGTAGACATTTCGACCATTGTTTCCTGCCGCTCCCACGGCATTTTGGACCATCTCAGCCTTGTATGCCAGATTCCCGACTTCTTTCTGAAGATCCTGGGCGTAGCTCTTGGAGGAGGTAACGTATCCGAATTGACGCTTGATGGGAGCAACCGCACACTTGAAGGCGTCCCATGCAATAGAAATGACAGAATCAATTGGCATTTTTTTCTTTTTGTTGGAGAAACAAAGAGCGAGCAAAGAGAGAGAAAGAGAGAGAAAGAGAATATGATGAAAAGGAGAAGCAGATACAGAAGAAGAAGAGGAAGAAGAAAGGTTGTGCTAAGGTGAAGAAAGAGGGAAACAGAGTAAGAACGATGAGAGATGAAGAAGGCTGAGAGATTTGAGTGCAAGGATGAAGGAAGGGGAGGGAAGAGCTTCTATTTAAGCATGAAAGGCTCGGTAACTTAACCTTGGTCAAGGCCTTAACTAGACATCAATTAATTTCTTGGGTAGCTGAAAACTTGATAACGGATTGCTCCAAGTGAAACTGGCAGAAGATAAAAATTAAATAAGACCTCAATCAGGACATGAATAGGATGGTGCACTTATGAACAGTCGACGTAACAGAAATGGATGATTTTTTGCATTATATTATTTTTTTTAGTTGACCAGTCACCATCACCCATGTCTGAGCCTCCCTCGGTAATGCACAAATTGAATTTTCATTTTGTTCGAATGCTCAAATTGATTACACATGAGAAAATTGCAAAAGTAACGAAAGCCAGGCCCGCATAGTAACAAAAGACCAGCTGTCAATATTAAAAAAAGAAAAGAAAAGAAGATCTGACTTGAATCCTCGCCCACGCGACATGTAGTTTTGTCTAGAAGTACCAATTTGGAATGAAAATCAATTTCTTAACTCAATTTTAATGGTAAAATTATCTAATTGATCTTAAAAATTTTAATTTTACTAATTTAATCATAAATATCAACATAAATTCTTTTGTAATCCTTATGATTAATAGGGGCCGAAAATCTTTGATGTAGCGCCTAGTGATTATTAGTCATCCTACGTTGACGGTGAGTGACATAATTTGTTCAACTTTATTCAAAATGACATGTTTTGCTTTTTTTTTTTCTTTTTTTTTTTCTCTTTTTCTATTTCTTAAAATGTTCTTAATTCGCTGTTCATCTTCTTCCCTGGAAGCCCTAGCTTTTTGTTGTTTTTAGAAGATGTTGCAGCCACCGTCGCTGCTGCCACCGCCATCGCAAACAACTCGACCGCCGTCGTCAAGATCAAACTTGGCCACCGCCACTGCGACCACCACCATACAGAAGCCGCCATCGCGTTTCTCTCTCTCTCTCTCTCTCTGAGTGGTCGACCTCCATTAATGAAGCTCGCCTCCTGAGATCGAGGTGCGACACCTCACTTAAGGTTGCGCGCATCACATATGAGATCGCGCAATGCAGATCTGAGGTCGCTCGAGTGCTTTCATTAATGGAGGTTGACGGTGACAGACAAATGAAAATGATGATGAAGCACCGAATTAGCGCGTTTAGGAAGGTAATGTTTTAGCTGGCGTAGCTCGTCCATGCGTGCCAAATGATGCCGCGTCTCTCCTTCAAACCCCCTTCATCTTAACTACCCAATTCGCCTGTGGGGGAAAAGTCTCTTCTACTCCTTGTTTGAAGGATGAGTTCACCTCGCGCGCTCAATGTGTTTGCGCCAATGCATCAACGACCTTGGAGGTGCAACGACTTTGCCAAGCGGCATGCCAGAATCGAGCCAGGCGGTCTCGGCCACCGTCAATCTCAGCCTAGAGTACACTCTCGCTCCTCAAACAAATTCTTATAACGAGATTTGCTCTGCGATTCTCGTTCTTGAACGCGGTCAGGGCAAGCAGGAAGTGCATTCTCAAGAGCAAGATTGCTGTGAGCATGAACTGATTTTGATGGCGATGGTAGCTTGCGGCAATTAATTAATATGACTAGAAGGAGATTTGGATACTATTGTGCAGCATGCTGAGCCATTCGGAGAACTAATATGTGCAAGTTTCTCTAAAAACCATGATTTAATCCAGCGTATCATAATATAATTTGATAAAATGATGAGGTCAAATTAGCTTCCGAGCCCTTTTTTCCTTGTGTTCCAAAAATTACATCTTTGGCATAACGTTGCTAAAACCCGCTATGCTCCACTTTCTAAATCCTAGAATAGAATGACAAAGTGACTGAACTTGAGATCTGATCCGAATAGGATAAGCTGGCACTTGTGGTCTAACTCCAGATTTATTGGATTAAGGGGCTCCAATAATGTGTATTATTTTTAATAAAGGGTGATGGAAAGAATTATATGATGAGTGTTTATACCTAAGCATTATTATTTTTTCCCAGTAAGTCAGATTTTGGTGAAAGAAAACACAACAATTTTTTTGCTGGAATTATTGATAAGCAGATCTAGTACCAGTTATTCCATAATATAGAACCTTAGCAAAGAACCAAATCACGAGGAAGAAAGAGGAGACGGTTATAGACTATGGAGCTTATTAGGAATTAATAAAACACAAGTCAATTTCTCGAGTACATAAATTAGAAATGGATGATTTTCTGCATTATTGCTGTTTTACACGACCAGTCATCATCGCTAATGTCCATGTCTCCATCCTTTCCTGCACCGCTGATGGACAGATATTGATGAGGTATACATCCTTCTGTCCTTTCCCACTGCAAATGGTCCTTTTCTTCCTTTTCCCAGCGCCAAGTGCTGGTCCTTATCCATCCTTTCGTCCTTTCCTCCGCAGTGAACGGACAAACATTGCTTAGGTAACGGTGCTGAACCCACTCCCTGCGCAGGTCATTGAAACCATGCTAAAATATAGAAGCAACATTAGAATTAAGCTACAGGAAAAAAATTTGAAAGTTTAAAGGTCAAAATGATGTACAAAACGAAATATTTTTAAAAAGTAATATAGCCATGTTGTCGTTTTATATATTGAATAGCAATTTTTTGTAATGTTTTTATTTATTGAAATAATAGGCTTGGGTTAGCTTAGATCCGTTTATCCAATTAATGTTTTGACTGTTAGTTGAAAACTTTCACAGATTTGTTGATAAAAACCCCTCTAATCATCCCTTCAAGTGAAAAATGAAAAAATAAACTCGGATCTTAAAGAAGAAGAAGTTATTTACATTTTTTGCCAAACATAATTGTTATATTAGGAAGTCAAATTACTCCTAACTTTGTGTGTCTTGAATTTTTATCCAAAAATCTTATGACTAATTAAAGTCATTAGGTACTTTCTCTCTGTGATTAAGTTGATTAAGACCTTTTTGCATTTATAAGTATTAAAGCATTTTAAAAAACTGACCACATAAAGTAAGCATTTTTTCTACAAGCTTCATCATCTCTCCGTTTCTTCGTTTCGAATGATTGGCGGAGGTCTGGTGGTTGTAGTTGTCTTGTGTTGTAACTATGGTTCTTCTCCTTTTGGTCCTTGCCTTTGGCTTTTTTCATGACTCCCTTCCACTCTTCGTTGCTCCTTAGAGTGTAAGCTTTTTCCCTTCCACTCTTCGTTGCTCCTTAGAGTGTAAGCCTTTGGCGCCGTCTTTTGTATTTTGTCCAGAGCTTTATTATTCTTTACCTTTGCCAAAAAAAAAAAAGTAAGCATTTTTTCTATAATCCAAGGATACAGACATCAAGGCTAGTCTCGAGCTTTTGGCTAGGAAAAATGGCTCTATCACGAAACAGTTTACAAGTAGTTTGTGGGATTCAAATGGGTGACATCTTGTTCCTAAACTAGAAATTCCTAACAACCCAATCAATTGCACTAATTTTTTTTGGTTAAGCATAGTATTTTTATTGTAAATAATGTGTATTTTGCATTATGTATTATTATTTTTAAATGATGATGCTAATAGTAATTTATCATGTTGCTGATATTCAATGATTGCAAGATAGAGATGTTAAGTAATTATAATCTTTTATTGTAAAAAATAATTGTATTTTGCATTTTGAATAATTTCTTAAGAAAAGACAATCGCTAGTTAAATGATATGGTTTTTCTTCTTTTGGTGATTGATTTGCATAAATTTGACAAGGATGGAAAATCCACCGCAATGTTCTTAATTAGAAACATAACATATTTACAATATCTTTAATGATTAGGGAGCAAGGATGAACAACTGGGCTAGTTCAACGGAAAATCGAATTGAATTGATCTTCCTCAATCGATTTCAAGTATATTCACATTGAGATTGATTTGATTTCCCTGTACAAATTTGTCTTCGGTTCCCTATTCTTGGCCTTGAACTAGTCGGTTCTACTTAGGAAGACTAGTTCCTAACTAGAATGGTTTTTAATTTGTTTCAAGGCTAATCATCGGTAAGAAACAGATTTGAATTGGTTCAAAACCAAACCCTACAAGTCTTTTAACAGAGAACTTTTGCAAAAAAATAAAGTTGACTATTCCAACATAAACATACATCATGGCGTCCTAATTGAGAACTTTTGAAAAAATATTGAATATGAAAGAATAATTTAATAAAAAATGAAATAGAAAAAAAAGTAGGCCCATTCCTAAGCCAACGTTGGAACTCATTGATACGGTTCTAGGTTGATTCCAGGCAGTTCAAGATGGTTCCAGGATCGACCAGTGAAATAAATGTGGCAATTTTACCCTTTTTGCAGGATAAAAAGTTCATCTCATTTTACCGACAGCTTTAATCTCTCCCCATCCCCCACTACAAGGGAAATTGCTGCTTTTCTGGTATCATTTTTTCATAGTAAAAGTTCAGTAGTGGTAAGTGAAGATGGACACACTGACGCGTAGTACAACATGGCCTTTGGTATCAAATGGCAGTTGTCTTAGCCGCGACGAGAAGTCCTTCTTTACACTTCCTCTGTAGTTTATGATGATTTTTTTACTAGGACAGTACAAAAAATTTTCTTTTGAACATTGAAGCCTATCTACTGAGGGGTCTAGCTCTTCGAATAAAGGGGCTCCATTGGTGAGTGTCATTTATAATAAAGGGTGACGGAAAGAAATACATGACGGCTCTTAATGCCTGAGCATTAATTTTTCTTTTCCCAGTAAGTCCAATTTTGGTTCTTGACATGTCGACAATCTTCAGATTTTGGCGATAGAAACACAACAACTTTTCACCGGAACATTTGATTTTCTGCAAAGATCCAACAATTTAGAATCTGAGCGAAGATCCAAACCATGACGAAAAAAGAGAAGATGGGTACAGACTATGGAGCTTGTTAGCCAAATCTTAGTTTAGGCCTTAACTAAAAATCAGTCAATTTATTGGGCATAAAAATGGATGATTATCTGCAATTTTGTTACTTTTGCTGGACTAGTCACCATCACCAATGTTCTTTTCTCTGCCTACATAGACAAATATTGAGTAGGTATCCATCCTTTCATCCTTTGCCACCGCAAATGGTCCTTTCATTTTTTCCACAGCTAATGCACTAGTCCTGATCCATCCTTCCGTTCTTTCCACCATCGGTGACAAATGCCAATTGACCCGCTTCTTGCGCAGTCAATAAAATCATGTGAAAAATATAGAAATGACATTATAACTAAGCTACAGTAAAAAAATGAAGTTTAATTTTATTGTTTTATATACTGAATAGCAATTTTATATAATGTTCTGTTTATTGAAGTAATAGAGTTGGGGTTAACCTAGATCCATATATCCAATTAATGTTTTGATTGTTTGTTGAAAGTAAGTACAATCTTTCAAATTTTCACAAAATTGTTGACAAAAAGCCCCACATCATCCCTCTAAGTGGAAAAAAAAAATTGATTCTTCTATAAGGAAAATTTGAAGTCTTCTAAATTTTTTACCAACTATAATCCTTAGATTAGAATGTCAAATTGCTCACATATAGTCTGACGATTTAAAAAGGCTACCATAATCTTCTAACCAAAAAATGTAATAATTAAATAAAGTCCTGAGGTACTTCCTCTTTGTAATTAAGTTGATAAGGACCTTTTGCATAATAACTTCCTAGTTTACGTGGAATAATGCATATAAAAATGGGGTTAATACCACGAAAAATTTCAAACTTGTACACACTTAATAAATTTACTATAAACTAATTTTTTTACCACAATAAACTTCAAATCGATACATATGTGACAGATTTATCTTAAACTAATATTTTTAACCATAAAAACCCCAAACCGATACATATGACAAATTTACCCCAAACTAATATTTTAATTACGAAAAACCCTAAACAGGTACACATTTGATCACTAAAAATTTCAAAATTATACACTCATGACAAATTTACTTCAAATTAATATTTTGACCCCCAAAAGCCCCAAAATGTCACAAGTATACCTCCATTACATTATATTAATATCATGAAAAATGACAAAACTAGTATACATATAACAAACGGAGGGCAAAGTCCCAAATTAGTATACCCATCAACTACCACTTGTCATCTAGCTCAACAATTTGATAGTAAAATTAAACGAAAACTAACGGATGTTAAATTTATCACGTGTGTAGTTTGGGGTGAATTTGTAATTTGGGGCTTTTGGTGGTAAAAAATTAACTTGGGGTAAAATTGTCACATGTATATCAATTTGGATTTTTTTTTTTTTTTGTAGTAAAAAAATTAGTTTATGATAGATTTGTCACATGTGTATCAGTTTGAGATTTTTCGTGGTATTGACCATAAAAAAATTATCACATAAAGTAAGCATGTGTTTTTTTATAATGTAAGGATATAGGCATGGACACTCATCTCCCTAGTAATTCATGAAATATCCTGCGAACCTCATGACTGGTTAAGATTAGGCTTTTGGCTAGTGAAGGTGGCTTTAACCCAACATAATTTACACGTGGACTTCCTAAGATGGAAATCCCTACCACCCCCAATTCGGTAGGCCAACTTATTGGGTTAAGTAAGCATAATTTTTTTTATTGTAAATAATAAGTGTCTTATGCATTCTATATTATTTTTAAATATATGACAATGTTAACATATAATTATCATTATTTTCTTTTATTTTTCTTTTTTTTGATATCCAAGGATCCGCTTCATTGCTCTGTAAGGCTTACGCCCGAGTATCCACGACCATATCTCGAGGGAGATTAGCATAAGATTCTATCATCATGGCCCCTCGCTTAAGATGTGATAGCAACACGGGAGTTCGAACTTGCGACCTCTCGATGAGGAACCAAGCCGCCCTACCAATGCAGCTGCCCACTGATGTGTAATATAATTTATCATTGTTGATATTCAATAATTGCAAATTTAGAGATGTTAAATAAGTATAACCTTTTAAAGTAAAAAAATAAGTGTATTATTCATTTTGCATAATTTCTTAAGAAAAGATGGTCTCTAGTTAAATTGTATGGTTTTGCTTCTTTTGGTGATTGATTTGCATTATCTTGACGAGGATGAACCCCACTACAATTTTCTTGAATAGAGCCAATCACATATTCTCGATATTTTATTGATAAGGAGTAGGGGTGAGCAACTAAGTCAGTTCAACTACAGAATCAAACTTAATTGGTCTTAACCAACTAATTTCAAGATGATTTACACGAGAACCAATTCGGTGTTTGGGTAAAATTTGGGGATTGGCCTTAACCAAATTGCTTTCCAATTCTAGGCCTTGAACTGATGGGTTCTCCTTGGGAAGACCGGTTCCTAGCTACAACTGTTTCGGGTAGAAGTGATTTTAAGGTTAATAATCGGGTAGAACCAGTTTTGAATTGGCTCAAAACCAAACCCTACAAGTCTTTTAATTGAAATTTTTGTAGAAATAATAAGGTTGAACATTCCAACATAAGCAGGCTGATTTCCTAATTGAAAACTTTTGCAAAAATAATGAATATGATAGAGCAATCAAATAAAAAAATTAAAGAGAAAAAGAAAAGAGAGAGGCTAATTCCTAGATCAACCCTAGAACTGGCTAATGTGGCTCCAAGCCATTATAGGGTCGACCACTTCAATTCATGATTTTAAAAATAGGAAATCGGTTTTGACAAAGCAAATTCCAAATTTTTGTTTTGAAACATATCTATTGGGAAACATCACCCCTAATAAGAAGATGTGGATAGAAATATAAGTGAAATATATTGTGATCTTCTTTGAGAACTACCCCTTTTTGCAAGATAAAAAGTTCAATTTATTTTCACCGACAGCTTTAATCTCTCATATCATTGTTTCAAAGTCAAAGTTTGGCATCGGGGAAAGTGAAGATGGACACACTAATAAGTAATACAACATGGTCCTTGGTGTCAAATGCCAGTTGTATTAGCGGTGACTTGAAGTCATTTCCACACTCTTCCTCCGATGAATTTTAATGGTAGTACAGTATTGTGATTTATTTTAAGAACAGTAAGCCTTTTTACCAAGGGGTCTAACTCTAGATTTATAGGAATACATGGGCTACAATAATGTATCTGTTGTTTTAATTCAAGGGTGATAAAGAGAAATATGCGATGAGTCTTTATAACTGTGAATTACATATTTGTTTTGTGGCAAGCCAGATTTTGGTTCTTGACACGATGATCTTTAGATTTTGGTGATGGAAACACAGAAACTTCTTTATGAAATATTTGATTATCAACGGCTGAGATTCAGAGATCCAACCATTTAGAACTTTAACAAAGAGACAAACCACGAGGAAGAAAGAGGAGATTGGTATAGAATTTTAGAGACATATAGGATATTTCCTAAGTCATCAAGAAACAGTGAATCAAATTAAATCTTAGTTTTTATTTATTTATGCCGTCATTTTTAGTCATCTCATTTTCAGTAATTTCTCAATTTTGTCAATACCATCTTTAGTCATTTCATCTTCAAAGAAATATTTTAAATATTTCTAACACAAAAAATGGAGCTAGGTGACTTATCCTTGGTTTAGGCCTCAGTTGAACACCGCTAGGTTTCCTTAGTGATGAAATGGATGATTTTCTGCATTATTATTCCTTTGCTTGAATAGTGACCATCGACAATTTCAAGTTTCCATCCTTTCCTTCACCGCTAGTGGACAAACATTGAGGGCGCGAATGATAATCATTCTGGCCAGAAATTGATTTATGGAAGAGAAATATATTTTTCTATTTCTATTTCTAAATGAGTTTCCAAGCAAAAATATCCGTTTGATAAAGACACAAAATTTCTACTCTAAAAATAGAAATTCGTTTGATAACAACACAAAATTTCTTCATTTCGAACGACGGCAACCAACAGACGGCGGGTAGCAACCGGCGAACGGCGACGGCAACAGTCGGCGAACGGCGGCGGTGACAGATGAACAACCGGTTCATAGCAAGGATGAACGATGAGAATAATTTTTATTTTTTATTTTTGTTCCAGAAATAGAAAAGTAGAAATTTTTTACTTCTGATTTCTATTCCAAACTTATTTTTAGAATAAAAATCTATTTCGAATATAGAAAAATGAAATAATTTTATCAAATAGATTTTTATTCTAAAAACAAATCTGGAATAGAAAAATTAATGCACCTGATTGTCCATGAGTACTTACATCTTTTGGTCTTTTTGGTTTTTTTCAAAAAGTATCTTTATTAAAGATGGACTCGAGAGGGAGATAGATGGGACACCCCGACAGTAAATGTCTATTCGAATTATCGCATCTTCCGAACCTGTTTTAGTCACTCTTTCATTATCGACCCTTATATGAGTTGATGACATCAGGCATGGGAGAGAAGAAGATACATGCAATTTAGTCATCTATTTTTTGTTTTTTTGACGAGATGTGATGAATCCTTAACTTAGCCCTCCACGATTTTTCTAAATTAATAAAAGTTGCAAAATTATTATTTCCCTCGCTATATACCATGAAGATTCCAAAGGGAACTGTCTACCCGCGTAATTATTCTCGACTCTTGGTGGTATTTGTTAGTTTCAAAAGCTATAATTAGCACCCCCAAACTATACAATAGGTTGCATAATTTGTAAGTAATTAATCTTAACCTATCAAAATTTGTGCCCTTAGACCATACATAATGTAATATGAAGTCTTAGCCAGTTGCAAAAGGGATAAAACAAAGTGAAAACTCAAGCTAAAAAAAACTATAATACGAGGCAAGATTTCAAATTTGGAGACATGCCATTGATGAATAGAGCTTGGGATCTTTCCATGGATGTCTTAAAAAAGATGGCTACATCACCACTTTGAAAAATGAATGCTTTTATTCAAATGTGCTGGCTAAGTGAATCCTATTAAGAATAATGCATCTGAGATGATTGACAAAGTGATGCGATTGTCTACTTATTCACATCACTTTATATATATATATATATTTGCTCGATAATATTCAAACAATATGTGCGTAATAAATTACAAACTTTTACCTTGATTGGTGCTTGGCTAGACACTGCTATACTCTAAATTCCAGACTGAGAAGACATTACAATTTGAAATATAGGAGTACTTGAAGAAGATGAGTTATTTTGACTCAGACGGTTGTAAAAATAACAAGAATAGAAAAGATCAGCTTCACCTTTGACCATAACCAATTAACCATGGCTTAAGAAACTCCATCACACGCTTGAACGAATGAAGTTCCTTGTTGCCTTTTAGAACCAACTTTTGAAGAAACAAAACGGTTTTGTAACTGGATGAACCCAGTCCACATGAACCGAAATGATCTCGCTCTTTGTATTATGTCATTTTCACTTGAGACCCAATGACACATGTTGAACTTAAATTTTGCCCTTATACCACTCTATCTAATTATTTTAATAGCGTGGAGTTTTTAACATGTGGAAATAGAGTTTCAAAATGAGGGGGGACATAAAAATTAGATGATCAAACTTGACAAGCGCAAATTATCATTTTACTTGAGTAATCAAGAAATGTACGAGATTAAGATTATGTCGTAATTAATGTGGAGACATACACAACAATGTTCTATTTTCATCAAAGTACAGGCTGCTGGAGTTTTACTATTGCTGGAAAAATTGCACAATCAGTCTAAAACTTATTATACATAATGTAATGGTGTCTTAAACTTTTTAATTAAATCAATTTAGTCTTATTCCTTTGAGGAAAATTGTAATAAAGTCTTTCAGGACAAGTTTCACTTGATTTATCTTACGCATTAGTCCAATCATAACCAATTGTCCTACATCTAACAGCGATGATATGCTGTAGACTGAGGTTACAATAAAACGATGCTGTTTTTGTTGATATAAATGGCTACTTTGCTTGGTCGAGCAGCTAAGCGAAAGCCCTAAATCACCAAATCTTTGGTTCTAATGTTCGACTTAAACAAAAGGGTCCGATGGTACACAAAGTGTCGAGGTCCAAAATTGAGAAACCATGACTGAACTAAATCTACCAAATAGCAGCGAATAGAAGTAAAGCCGCAACACCCAGACCAGCAAGCAACGTGACCCTTCTGAAACAAAAAAACTACCACAGAAGTACACAAAAACAAACTCACCACGAAAGAGGCACACAACAAAACAGGAGCAAATTTCATTTTAATAGCAAAAATTAATATTGCTGACGGACCCCATTTTGCCCAACAATAAATTAAGTTGTTTTATGGTCAATCATTGGTTTATTTCCGCAATGTAGCAAAAGGTCAATTATAGATAGAGAAAAGGAGGACACTCCATTGAAACATGTCTTGTCAAATTATTGCATCTTATGGCCTGAGCAACGTGCATTGCTTTTTTCCAATGATAAAGCTCTAATAAGATGAGAATACACGTGGACCCCATTTTTTGCGCGAATGGTTCAGTCTTGGGATCTCTATAATAATAATTCATGGCTACTTTTTTGGAAAAAATAACTTTCTTGAGGATATCATAGAAAACGAAAGTATAGGCTAAGAGCTCTCAAATCATTCCAACTTAAGTTTGCCAGTAAGTTTCCTAATTACCGTTTGAAAACTTCATTCATGTTGTAAATTATAAATTGGTAGATATTCTTCTCCTAATGCTACAATCAATTGAAAACTCCTATCTATATTGACTTTAAATTTTAGAATACCATAAAATTAAAAATTAAAAATTGAGAAAACACTCAATAAAATGTAAAATGGCCGTGTGTATATGATGTGTGTGTGTGAATAATTTTTGATAATGTTCTACCTTTGACATATTAGACTAGGGCTAACTTAGACCCTTATATCTAATTAATGAATATGATAGAGCAATTATATAAAGAATGAAACTGAAAAAAAGAAGAAGACATAGCCCAATTCTCAAGTCGACCCTAGAACTAGCGGATGTGATTCTAAGCTATAAAAGGGTTGACCACTTCAATTCATGATTTTAAAAATAAGGAATCAATTTTGATAGAGTAAGCTCTAAGTTTTTGTTTTGAAACATATCTATTTTGAAACATAAGATCCTGATAAGAAGATGTAAATAGAAATATAAGTGAAACAAATATAGTGATTTTCTTTGATAGCTACTGTTTTTGCAAGATAAAAAGTTCAATTTTATTTTCGCCGACAACCTTAATATCTCGTATCATTTTTTTAAAGTCAAAGTTTAGTACTGGGTAGGTGAAGCTAGACAGGCTGATGAGCAGTACTACATGATCCATGCCAACAGCCTTAATCTCTCGTATCATTTTTTTAAAGTCAAAGTTTAGTACTGGGTAGGTGAAGCTAGACACGTTGATGAGCAATACAACATGATCCGTGATGCCAAATGCCAGTTTAATCAGCGGTGACTTAAAGTTGTCTTTACATTTTCCCTCTTTCGTGAAAATCAATGGCGGCATATTATCATGATTTCTTTTCAGAACAGCAGGACTTTTTACACTGAAGGGTCAAATTCCAGATTTATTTAAATAAATGGGCCACAATAATGTCTTTGTTGTTTTTATTCGAGGGTAGTAAAGAGAAATACGTGATGAGTCTTTGTAACTAAGCATTACATTTTCGTTTGATTTTGGTTCTTGACATGACGATCTTTAAATTTTGATTATAGAAACATAGCAACTTTTTTTCTGAAATTTTTTATTATCAATGGGTGAGATTTAATAGGAGAGATCCAACGATTAAGAACTTTAATAAAAACACAAACCACAAGAAAGTAAGAGGAGATTGATGCAGACTCTTAGACATATTTAGGATGTTTCCTTAAGTCATCAAGAGAAAATGAATCAAATTAAACTCTAGCCTTTTTTATTCCTTTATGTAGCCATCCTTAGTCATTTCATTTTCAGTAATTTCTAGATTTTGTCAACGTCATCTCTGGTCATTGAATCTTCAGAGGAAATATTCTAAATATTTCCAAAACTATCCAAATAATAATGGAGTTGGGCGTCTTAACCTTAGTTTAGGTCCAACTAAACACCAATTGATTTCTTAGTGTAGAAGTGGGTGACTTTCGGCATTATTGTTCCTTTGCTTAAACAGTGACCACTGATAATTTCTGGCCTCCATTCCCCGGCTAATAGACAAAATTGATTGTCTACGAGTAATTCCATCCTTTAGTCTTTTCAGCTTTTTATAAAAGGGCCTTTATTAAAGGTATTCACGAGAGGAAGATAGATGGGACTCCCCACTGTCAATTGTCTATTCAAATTATTGTATCTTCTCGACCTGTTTTAGTCGCTCTTTTATTATTGACCCTTACATGAGCGGACAACATTAGGCATGGCAAAGAATAAGGTAAATGCATTTCAGTCCTTTACTTTTTTTGATAAGATGTGATGGATCTTTAACTTCGCCTTTTATGATCCGTGTGAATTAATAGGAGGTGCAAAATTATTATTTTACTCAATATATACCTTGAACGATCCAAAGGGAATTGTTTGCATGCATATTTCAACAAGCAATGTATGAATACGAATGAAATACAATAATATAAACATACAGAATGAAAGAAGACACAAGATGTATGTATGCTCACGGCACTTGGTAGTATTTGCTAGTTTCAAAATTTATAATCAGCACCCCGAACTATACAATAGGTTGCATAATTTGTAAATAATCAATCTTAACCCATCAAAATGTGTGCTCTTAGATCGTACATGGGGTAGATAATGTAATCTCAAGTAAAGTTGTAGTGAAAACTCGAGCTACAAACAAACTAAAATACGAGGCAAGATTTCAAATTTGATGAATTAAGCTTGGGATCTTTCCACAAATCTCTCAAGAAAGATGGCTACATCACCACTTTGAAAAATGGATGCTCTGATTCAAATGTGCTGGCTAATTGAATCTTGCTAAAAATAGTTCATTTGGAAATGCTTGACAAAACGATGCTTTAGCGAGACCCCAGCTTATTCACATCACTTTTATAAATTATTTCTTTTAGTTGTAATATAACTCTTTCTTGATAATATTCAAACGGTATGTGCGTACAAAATTATAAACTTTTACCTAGATTGGTGCTTGGCTAGACACGAGTGTACTCTAAACTCTAGACTGAGAAGTCATTACAATTTAAAAAATAGGAGTACTTGAAAAAGATGAGTTATTTCGACTCAAATGGTTGTAAAAATAAGAAGAATTAGAAAAGATCAGCTTCACCTTGACCATAACCATGGCTTAGGAAACTCCATCACGCATGAGTGAATGATGTTCCTGTTGCCTTTCAGAACCAAATTTTGAAGAAACAAAATGGTTGTTTAATTGCATGAATCCAGTCCTCATGAGCCCAAATGATCTCACTCTTTATATTACATCATTTTTCACTTGAGACCCAAATATGCACGTTGAACTTAAATATTGCCCTAATACCTCTCTATCTAATTATTATAATAGAGTGGAGTTTTTAACATGTGGAAATAGAGTTTTTCCATGAAGGGAGGACATTAAATTAGAGGATCAAAATTGACAAGCGCAAATTAAGAAATGTACGAATTTAAGATTTCATCTTGATTAATGGGTAAACATACGCAAGAATCTTCTATTTTCATCAAAGTACGGGCTGCTGGAGTTTAACTATTGCTGGAAATTTGCACAATTAGTCTAAAACCTATTATATAGAATGTTATGAAGTCCTAAACTTTTTAATTGAATAAATTTTGTCCAAACACTTTTAGGAAAAGTGTAATCTAGTCCTCTCAACCAAAGTTTTGTTTAATTTATCTCACGTGACAATCCAATCATATTTTACATTTAATGGCGATGGTGTGACGTGGAATAAAATTACATGAAACGGCATTGTTTGTTCTTAGATAAATGGCATCAGTGCTTGGTAGAATGGCTAGTCACTAAATCTTTAGCTCAAACGTTTTCGACTTAAACAAAAGGGTTGATGGGATACAGCAGCGAGTAGAAGCAAGCCTTAACACCCCTACCAACAAGCGACATGACCCATATGAAACAAGACCATTACACGAGTATGCCAAAACAAACTCACCACAACAGAGGCACAAAACAAAACAGAAGCGATTTCAATTGCAAAAATGAAAATTGCCTACGACCCCATTTTTTCCCATCAATAAACAACTTGGCTTATCAGTTTTTGACATAAAGCCCCTCAAATCATCCCTTTAAGTTGAACAAAAAAACTCAATTTGCAAGTAAAAGAAATGTCAAATTATTTCTAAACCCGTATGTTTGTTATGACTATTTGAAAATGGTTATGATGAATTTCCAACAAAAAAATTGTTATGACTAATTAAATACCATGAGGGCTGTTGTCTTTGTAATTAAGTTGATAAAGAAATTTTGCATAATAACTACCTAGTTAATGAGGAAAAACTGCGTACTATCTAAGCCTCATGTATAGGTTAAGTTCAGGTCTTCAACTTGTAAAGGTGTTTTAATTAATTCGCACATAGTTTGTTTTTTTTTTTTAAACGAGCAATCTCTAACTATTAAGTTGGAAATTCTACAACTTCACAACCCTAAGATTAAGTAAGCATATTTTTTTATCATAAAAAATTTAATTTTGCATTGTGTATCCTTTCTCAAGAAATTGACAACGTTAACATACAATTATCATATTACTTTTTATATTCAATAATTGCAAGAGAGATACATGTTAAGAATAACAAAGTATGTTTTTTGTTTTATTGAGAAGAATAAGTGTATTTGCATTCTGCACTATTTCTTAAGAAAAGATTAGAATTTGATGGAATATTTGACAATATTTTAAATCAGAAATTAGAAGGTAAGAGAATTACTGATTACTTTAGAATCTTTACATATATACAGGTTTTTCATGGAGTTCTCTTTGTAAAAATGCGAGGTTGAATTGGTCGTTGGTTTTCTGAATCAGTAGCATAGATTAATATTCCAAAGCGTATTTTTACAGCAATGTCAACTTTAAAGTTATATTTTATGGGACCTTTATGCGTAATTTCTATACAATATCTCACACTCTATTTGATTTCATACCAATTTTTGTCATCGGAATGTCAAAGTATGAGATCGTCAATATTTCTTCATTTCAACACGAATGTTTAATAAGTATTTTTTGTAGTCTGTCATTATTTATTTAACAAGATGTAATTAAGAGAACAAATGCATAAGGACAGGTTACACCCACACTCGTGTAGGAGAAAACTTCTTTGATGTTTTGAGGTTGACAAAACTTAACCAAAGTCTATTATGAAGATTTCCACACTTTGTGTCAAAGTCTGAAGACTCCTAGACTTTGTGTCAAAATCTGTCCATTTTGACAAATTCCAGATTGAACAAAAGTGAAGGATGAAGACTTTTCCAGATAAGGGATTATCTTTTTTTCTTCAAGGGTTTGGTTCGTATAGATTATATATGGTTTTCTGGTTGGAAATATCACCTACGAGATTGAATATCTTTATTGGAATCAATTTAGATACATCAAATCTTTTTGGAAGGCAAGTAATTTTGGAAATAATCTACTTATAAAAACTAAGATCCTAATTGTATGGACGAACATGATTAACGGGTTTTCATCACAATCTTCAAATGGCTCGAGATCTCCTTGATTGATTATGTCCAATAAGTTGATTGGAAGAATTCTTTTGGAAAGTGCCAACGGTCGAGAAGGCATTAATGAGTATCTAAGGAGGACTCTCCAATTGTTCAATACAGTGCATGAAAGAAAAATTCCAAAATCTGAAACTTTCCATTCTCTTGTTACTTCTTACTTTGAGCTCAAAGTTGTATTCAAAAGAGAGAGACTTGTAGTGAGACTTCATGAGAAAGTAGTAGAGACTCTTCACTGTGAAGTTGAGATCACAATATTGTAAATTCTCTTTTGATTCATAGTGAAATTCAGCCAGTAGGCTGTCAGCATGGGAAAGTGGACATGGGCTTGATTTAAACCGAACCACTATAAATTCTATGTTCATATTCTTTTCCCTGAACTTCTTTATTTTGTTCATAGTTCTATTTAACTGCCAAAGTCTGAACTTACTCAAAGTCTGTTATTCTTCAGACTCGGTTTCAAAAGTAAAATATTTTCATTGTTCTTTGCAAAAAATTGCTTTCACACCTATTCAGCCCCCCTCTAGGTGTTCATACTAGCACTTACAACTCGTAGGTGATAAGTAGCATCTTTAATCTTTTTCACAATATTAATATTCTCATCGATATGGGTATGTGGGGGCTCGTGAGAGTCAACAGAAAGTGACAATTAGGATTTCAAATGGATTTAACACCTTCAATTAAAAATTTAAATAATTGACTTGAAGTATGTACAAAGGCACCATAGGTTAAAACTAACATTTAGAATAATATATGAAAAATATAGTCATAAACTCGTGCAACGAACATATTAAAGTATTGAGTGGCCTTGGATCTCTCAAATAGTTTAGAAATTGTGGTTCAACTACTACTGCTGTTGCATCTACTCATGTGAGTGAGTACCTCTCATGTGAGTGAGTGCATGGTACCCAATGATATTGCTCTTCACGTGATTGCATTTGTCAAGATCGAATCCCCTCCTTTTTAAATCGTAAAAATGTGGATCATCTTACTAAGTAGGGCATTGAGTTTGCTTAAACTTTTGGTTGTTTGTCGAGCCCCCCTTTGTTTTTTGTTTCTTTGTGCTTTTTAAGGCCTTTTTTTTGTCCTATTATGCTTTAAGATTCATTATAATTATACTCAAATAAAGATTCCCTAGTCCATCTTATTGTACCCGATTCCAAGGATTAGATTTTGGTAGAAAAACTTCTGCCAAGTGCCTAGAGGTCCTTTTCCATGTACCCAAGAGTATGTACTTGTAAGATACTCTTGCCTTTTCAATGTACCAAAGAACGCAAATATACACTATCAAAGGCTTGTTTGAAAATCGAATGACACCATATACCAATCTATAGTGTAGTTTATTTATAAATGTAGATAGATTACCAATGCATAGATGGCAATACCTTTTTCTTGGCCACATGCTGCCACAAGATTTAATTCACTTATTGCTAGGTGACCATGTGCGCCAAGTTGAATTATGATGTAACAAAAGGTTCGTCATCCTTTGATTTTTAAGGTAAATCGAGCATGAAGGGCATGGTTTTTTGTTCCTATTTGCCAATTTTATAGAAGAAAACTCTTGTTAGATAGTAAAGAGTGGTCGCAATATTTTTCAAAAAAGTGGTCACAATTGAGAGATCAATTTACACAATGCTATTTGTGTCGTACACTAAGGCAAAAGTACATGTGGACCTTTGGAATTTCCAGAGTACTCAAGAAACTACATGATTTTTATAAGTAACCAGTACATGATTGTGATAAATAGCATCTTTAATATTTTTCATACTATTAATACTTTCATTAATATTCGTATGTAGGGCTTGTCTAAATCAAAAGTGGGTACGATTAGAATTTTGAAACATATGTGACCCCTTCAATGATTTGTCTGCAATATCTGTTAGGGAAAATCCCTTATGATGTTTTTAAGATGACAAAATAAATCAAAAGCTACTAACGTGTTTGATGGTTGAGTAATAGACTATGCAGATGATAGAACATGTAAATAATATTGTCAAAGTCTATGCTTGGAAGAACTAGAAGACAGACTCTATGCTAAAGCTGAACTGTGTACAGACCTTAAAGCTAAATCTATTCAGAAGTAGAATATGTTCAGACTCAGATTGTAAATTCTATTGCACTCAGACTCAGATTGTAAAGTCTACTGCTCTCAGGCTTCACATCCAGAACTTGACGAAATGTAATACAAGCCCCGAAGATATAACGGCTAGTGATCTGGTTTGGATTCTACATCAAGATTGATTTAATTGACTCAATCTAATTGATTGACAATTAAATCTTGAAGACAAGAACTTTCTATACGAAGAAGCTTTACTTATGGAAACCGAGATTTTGTTTGTATGGGCGATCGAAATCAATTTGGGATTCTACTTCTATCACTCAATAGCTACCAAATCTTCTAGATACAGATCTGTCCAATGGGTAGATTGGAAGACGATCCTCAAGATACTGTCCAACGGCTAGTTTGGAAGTGGAGGAGTATTTAAGGAGATGAAGGACCGATGAGTAAGTAAGAGATGGAGCGTAGAATTTATAATTCCAAAGTCTGAGCGACCTTCGATTATACACTTGTCTTTCGTGAGCTTAAACGTTTGTGATCTTGAAAGAAATACCAAAAGAGTGACTTAGTGAGATAATGTGATCTACTACTAAGTGTTTGCACTTAAAGTTGTAATATCTTGTTGATTGCATGGTGGAATCCAGCAGAAAGCCGTTCGCGTGGGAGAGTGGACGTAGGCTTGATCTAAGCCGAACTACTATAAATCTTATATTCTTATTTTCTTTCCTGAACTTTATTTTATTCCGCATATATTTGCCAAAGTTTCGTTTAAACACCTATTCATCCCCTCTAGGTGTTCATACTAGCACTTTCAATATCTAGTTAATATGACAATGCTAGCACTGAATAAGAGAAGTTCTTTGTTCTAAACGCATAGTGAATTAGGACTTGCTCATGCTACTAGATGTTATATATATGAAAACGGTTGTGTTTTGTTTGATGTCACAAGAGACTCACAATATTCAAAACTTGAGATTATTCTGGATAAACTGAAAGTTATTAGCTGAGCATCCTCACTAGTACTAGTGATTTATGACTTAGAACCTTAACAAAGACCCAAATCACAGGAAAGAAAGAGGAGATGAGTATAAATTATGCAGCTCGATCATCTCACCTTGGTGAAGACCTTAAGTAAGCACCAGTCAATTCCTTGGGAAGCAGGACCCTTAATAGCGCGTTGCTCCAAGTCATCACTGACCAAATATAACAATAAAAATTGACCGCTCTCCGTCTTCTCGATCAAGACAACAATCGTCGACTTAAATTGACTTCTCTGCTTGATTTTTCCGCATTATTAAATTTAAATGGCAACCCATCAAGTGGCCTAAAAAATAAAAAAAAATAAAAAGATTACCAGCTATCAAAGTACGAAAATAATTCGACTTGGATCATCACTTGTTTAATGAGTATTGTTTATAATCTGTCATTATCAACATGATAATATGTAATTAAGAGAACAAATGGACAAAGACAGGTTATGCCCATATATGCATGTGATTAGTGGCGGGAAAAGTGCTAAAAAAGTCCTAAACCTTTTGTATTTGTGCCAATCTAGTCCTAAACCTTTTTTTTTTGTCAATTTAGTCCTAAACCTTTTTATTTAGTGCCGATTCAGTCATTTCTAGTCAATTTTGGCCAAATTTTGCTGACGGAGTGCCGGCCGGCTAACGTGGCCTGATCAGTGCTAACGTTGTCAAATTTTAATAATATTTTAATATTTTTGAATTTTCTTTACTTAATTGTTATTTTTATTTTTCTTTTGTTTTTCGTCCTTCTTTTTTCCCTCCACTCCTCTAGCCGATCGTCGGACCTCGGCGACCAGCCAGAGGTGATGGCCGATGAGGTCGACCTCGCCGGACCTCGCCGGCCACCTCGCCCTCACCGCCCAGCATGACAGTGGCCGCGAGGGCGGCCTCGTGCATCCAGTGAGGCTAGCGCCGGGCTGGCAAGGTCAAGCCTCGCCGAATCGTAGCCTAGGCGGCGCCGGCGAGGCTCGCCCTCACCGGATCTAGCGAGGTCGACCCTCACCGCCCAGCGCAAGGCCGCCCTCGCGGCCACTGTCGAGTTGGGCGGCAAGGGCGAGGTGGCCGGCGAGGTTCGGCGAGGTTGACCTCGCCAGTCATCGCCTCTAGCAGGTCGCCGAGGTCCAATGACCGGCTGGAGGAGGAGAGGGAAAAAATAAAAATAAAAATAAAAGAAATTAAAATATATTAAAATATTTTTAAAATTTGTCCACGTTAGCACCGATCAAGCCATGTCAGCCGGCCGGTGTCTAGTCAGCAAAATCCGGCCAAAATTGGCCGAAAATAACTTAATCGGCACTAAGTAAAAATGTTTAGGACTAAATTGGCACCAAAAAATGGTTTAAGACTAGATTGCCACAAATACAAAAGGTTTATGACTTTTTTAGCACTTTTCCCTATTAGTGGCATCTTTAATTGTTTTCACAATATTAATATTTCCATCAATATTTGTGTGAGGAGGCTTGTGGGGAATCAATACAGGGTGACGATTAGAATAAGAAATGTTTATAAAACCTTCAAAGAAGATGTAATCAATAAATGATTCAACTTTAAATCAGTGCTTGCCTACTTTATACAGTCTGTCATCATAGATATAACAAATGTAATTAATAAAGAGAACAAACGGGCAAGATCAGGCCATATTCACGTGACTTGTATATCTAGAGGTGACAATTTGTATAGAAACCCATTTTCCAAATGTTAGTGTCATAGGTTGTTTATGGATCACTTAAAATTTTAAAACCATTTGAAATGAGTTTGAAATGGCAAAACACAACTTTACGTGAGCCTTTTTGGATTTGCATCATATCCATATTCAACCCATCTTGAGTTTAGTAAAATGAACAAATGCTATATTACGACTATAATGCAAAATCTCCTTTTGATGCCCCCCAATACTGTTTAATTGGCAGTTGAAGATGGTAATAGTAGTATGATTCGCTAGATTATGTAGCAATTGTCTTCTTGTTCATTTGTGTGAGGGGGCTTGTGGGAAAAAAAATTGAAGTTCAATTTTCGAAATGGTATACAGATCGAAACAGCTCTTAATCATAAAATGGCCTTGTTTTTTGTTCTATATATTGCATAACAACTTTTGTTAAGTTCTACTTATTGACATATTAATACTTGGGCTAACAAACACCTTATATCTAATTAATGTTGTCCATTAGTTGAAAAGAAGTCTTGACCTTTCATGTATAATCTTTCAAAAAGAATAAGTTAATTTTACATTGTGTATCCTTTATTAAGAAAATGACAATGTTAACGTACAACTATCATATTATTCTTCATATGCAATAATTGCAAGACAGAGTACGTATAATTTTTTGATTGTGAAGAATAAGTGTAATTTGCATTCTGCACTATTTCCTAAAAAATTATAATTTTATGTAATATTTGACCATTATTCTAAATTAGATATTAGAAGGTGAGAGAATTGCTGATTAATTGGGAATGTTTTTAAATATATGTAAGGGTTTTTCATGGAGTTTTATTTGTAAAAATGTGAGGTTGAATTGCTCATTGGTTTTCTTAATCAATAGTGTGGTCTTTAACTTATATTTCATTGAAACTTTATTATAATTTCTATACAATGTCTCACGCTCTATTTCAATTCATACCAATATTTATCATAGGAATTTTAAAGCATGAAACGGTCAATATTTCTCTATTTTGACATGAATGCCTATATAGTTTGTATGTGGTTAAGAAAAAGTATTGACAAATATTCAGGATATATTTGAGAAGAATAACTAACTTGAAGTGGGAATGAAGGCAAAATACATTAAAACAAATGTTTGGAATAATATTTAAAAGCAGTCTTAGATCTATATGTGCTATACACGGACATCTTGCTATCAACGTGAGCGAGTGCGTGGTATCCAATGACTTTTCTCTTCACGTGATTTTGTTTGTCATTATTGAATCTCATTTTTCTAAACCGTGAAATGCGGGTCTTTTTTGTGCCTTTTGAGGCATATTTTTGTCTTAACTCTCTGATTTGAGGATCATAATAATTGTAATCAGATGAAAGATTCCCTTTTGCATCATACTTTCCCCGATTCCAAGATTGGCTTTTGCTAGGAACACTGCTGCCTAGTGCAAATGCACGAATGCCAATACTTTTGTCTTGGGTACATATGCCTTTCACGATATTTAATTCACTAATTGCTTGGTGACCATGTGCACCAAGTTGGATTATGATGTAACAAAAGGGTTCATCCTCCTTGGATACCCAAAATAATAACAGTAATAATAATAAAGGTAAATCAGGTATGAGGACGAAAGGGAAGGACACTCTTTGCTAGAAAGCAAAAAAGCAAAGAGTCTCGCATATATTTTTATGAGAGATCCAAGTGGGCTACAAACCTAACTGAAAAGCAAATGAGGTTGCACGAATGAAGATACCTTAAAACTAAAATTGGACCGTCATCTTAATTAAGTCTCCATAACAAGCCCACTTCATTTTAGGACCTTTGAAATGTAGGTCAGCCCAATTCACTTTAGGTCACCGGTAGCACCATAAGACATCCCCAAGTTTTTTACGGTTGATAACCAAACAATTGAACCATGGAAACAATGGCATGTTGCTTCATGTAACAAATAACGAAGAAACAGTCAATTTTCAAAATGCTAAATCTAAATCCCAAAGCTGTCGCACTTAAGAAAGCTGTCGGGGCACATGGATAGTCATTGAACTCCACCAGCCATGATCTATTCGAACACACGAGAGTCATGATTTTCTTGTTTTCCTGGATATTTTTCTTGATGAATCCATAAGGAACAGTTTTGGAATACACATGTTTGAACCACCAATTTATGATTAGCATAAGCTGAGGAGAGAAGCACAAACGATATAGATTGCTAACTTGAGTAGCTTTAAGGAGCAATCTTTAACTGACCAACAAAAGCCATCGATCTTAACCTAGTTGCTTGTCACAATTTTTCTTACTGAAATTAGACGTCAAATATGCTTTCGGAAGAGGTGGGAATGGGGCAGGGCTAAATTCTGGGCGGAAGAAAGCTACCTGATGCAAGGCAAAGGTTCACCTTGGATTAAGCTGAGAACTTTGAAGAAAATAACGGAGTTACATGTTTTCCTACAAAAGCCAATTCAACTTAGCAAAACTAACTTAAAATATGAGGCAGTATAGGTAGCGTCAATAATGGAATTGGAGATATGCCAGTGATAAATTAAGTTCAAGATCTCAGCACGCGTCTCTTCGTAACAAGTTGGC
This sequence comes from Eucalyptus pauciflora, assembly GCA_007663325.1. Taxonomy (NCBI): domain Eukaryota; kingdom Viridiplantae; phylum Streptophyta; class Magnoliopsida; order Myrtales; family Myrtaceae; genus Eucalyptus; species Eucalyptus pauciflora. The sequence continues at coordinate 231,070 of VMYD01000165.1, forward strand.
TATATCACCAACTTGAAAAAGGGATGCTCTAATTCAAATTCACTGGCTAATTCAAGAGCAGCGGGATGCCTTTACTGTAGAGCCACAGATAACCAACTCAGGGCGACTCTGCATCTCGAATGTTTGATCTCTTATGTACTGAGATGTTTCGCTAATAAAAGAGCGTGAAGTGAGCAGGAAACATGGCTTATGAATTACAAGCGATGCCCCCTTGACTGGGTGGATGGATGGCTCCCTAGCTTCACCATCCTTGACGAAGCGGTAAGGCCAAAACAGGTAACATGTCCAGAGGCTGAGAATGATCATGGTGAAAAGCCAACACAAAAGAAAAATATGAGATTGGTTGCAGTTTGTGCATTAGTTGGTAAGGGGTGGACCTAAGAAAGTTGATCAATCAGCAGAAGCTGTTGCAGGATCATCTGCCGTATAGTTTCGTTTCTTTCTATTCTGCTCAAGTTACTGGTAAATGAGAAGCTTACCATTCAGATACAGTGAGAGGTGGTGCAGGTGTCGAGAATAATTTGAGGACAAAAGCTATAACGGCACGGAATTTAAAAATACAAAGAGAGGCAACAGGTGAGTTTAATTTTTCACAAGACTTCTAAGATCCTAATCTTTCCAATAACGCTATGTCAACTTGACATTGTCAAGTGAAGCAGATTACTCTCATCCATTTTTGACATAGACATACACTCGTCATTCTCTAAAGATTCACTCTCTCTCTCTCTCTCTCTCTCTCTGGCCGCTACTAGTCGAATCTTCTCCTTCAACTTCTCCTTATGAGCCATCAACATCTTATATAACTTCTTTCTTGTGACCAGAACAGGGTCTCTGCTGGAAGCGATACATAATCAAGCATAAAAGCAATGACTAAATGCCACAGCAGGATTTGCAATATGCTTTTGAAAGAAAGCAGGATCTGATGTGAATGGAAACAGAAAGTGAGCATCAACAAAATATCAGGTTTTTTAGTTGAATGATGAGAGAATACGAGCAATCGTTCAATCATAATACTGCAATTGCAAAAACTCTCTCGGTTGCTCGTGAATCTGAACTATATTACTCGAAGCTTCCCCCGAATCGACATATTTAGGCATTGCCATCAATTTGCGCATAATCAGTTGAAACAATGTGCATAGTTTATGAAATTATCAGAAAGGGGCCGGTGTACAAGTCTGCAATTGATATGGGCATGCTGTAATTTTGATTAAAAGTAGTATCATTAGTTTTCCTATTTTATGCCCTCCCTTCACACGGCAATATTTCCCATCATGTGATTCATAATTCATTATTTATCATCTGACCAGGGAAACATTCGAGATGATCAAGATGTCCTTGTGAGGGCACACACGGGATGCAGCAGAAAGAAGTGGCTGGAAGCAGTGTGCTGCTCTACCTCCGAGGGCATGAAGGAAGAGGAGCAGGTTTAAGGCACATAGCACATGCCTATAACATGCAAGACGGTAGGCATGATACCATGGAAGCAATTGTGGAGCTGGGATTGCGCGTTCACTATAGAGAGTATGGAATTTGTGCTCAGGTATTTCTTCTTTTAGTCAGAAACTATACTGATGTGAGACGCAACTGTTGGAGAGATTGTACATCATTTTGTAGGACAATTAGAGGAAGCTGGTGACTAAAGCAGATCTTCAGGTTCTCATCTTAAAAAGACGAGATCTAATTTCTCTAATGAATCACTCCACCATTAATCTTTTTATAGCATTTGACGCATTTGTTTTAGTGCTTAACATATTGACCAATGCTGCAGATGTGGCTTGACCTGGGAATCAGAACTATGAGGCTGATGAAGTACGTGGGACTTGAAGGTTTTGGCTTGATTATTGCTTAGAGTCCCTCCAGTAACTCCCATAATAAAGGAGAACAAGAGATACTTGGAGACAAAATGCTCCATGATGGGGCATATCTATGGAGCGGGCAATCTCATCAGCAAAAACAGCAAACTGAGCAGTTCTGTTTCTTCTGATCTGGCTGTCTGACTCATAGGAACTGCTGCATATTTTGACTGCTGATGATTAATTTGGTTGAAACAAGCAAATTCACTGGCGGTGTTACTACCTTATGTTTTAAAGCCCTATGGTCAAGAACATTGGGATACCTGCTGACCATGAGTTTTGGAAATTTTGTTGCTGTTCAGTTTGATAATTATCTTTCTGGCGATGTCATTCATCCATTTGTCAGGCGAAAAGGTGAAAGACTAGCCCTCTAATTGAAACTTCTTTTTGTGTTATTGATGGATGGCAAGAATTATCCTTAATTCACCTTTCCGCGAATCTGTGCATTGATCTCTAGAGACCTCCCCATATTTCATGACCACAGAGTGTTGGTGCAGGACATTCTTTCTTTCCTCTTCTGTGGCCACCTCAATTGTGACAGATATTACTCTAAGGAAGATACTAGAGTCTGTTATAAGGGCAATAGATAAGGATTCCTTTCGACCTTCTATTTTATCGATCCCATGCTAACCATGAGTTCGATTACTTTGTTGAATAAAGATGCAATATGCAAGGAGGTTGGCAATAAGGCACGCGTGTACATGGAATTTTGGAAGATGCAATTTCCCTGTGGTTCACTACTCTCCCAAAAAATCAGGAAATACATCAACGTTAAGTTAGTTGCAGTCGAAAGTTTTGCTTTCTTTGTCTGACTAATTAAACAAAACAAAGTGAAGCAGAGATTTTACTGTAGACCTACCAAAGTTGACAACCAAGTCTTGACAATCCTAGAGTACAGAAGTCTCCTTCCTTCAGATAAGTTTCTTCTCTGAAATGCGGCCCAATTCGCAGTAAAATTTTCCGAGCCATTTGTGGGAAGTACACTGGCCATTATCCGTTCCAATATTTAGGAGTCATGGTCCGCATATATTGCGAAAACCGAGCAATCGAATGATAAAATAGACAGAACAATAAAATAAATTGGACACCAAATTTATGTGATTCGGTCGTAGTGACCTACGTTCACGGGAGAGCAACAACGAATTTTACTATAGATCAAGCAATACAATGGATATTACACATTCGAGTTCACTCAAACACTCTCAATGTTACTCGAGCCCCAATTACATCCAATAACACATGCAGTGTTTAACTCCACGACTTCTCACGAAATAGTCTCTCAATCTCACGAAGAAATTCATAAATCTTACCACAAGATTTCATGGTTACAAACGCTAGTGTTCCTTAAATGTAATTTCACGAACAAGAACAATGAGATAACCCACGTCAAGCACTCGCTAGAAAACGGCGCTTCAAGAAGCCTTCACATCAACAACGGAGGAACACCAAGCACTCACGCAGCGCTTCAAGACCTCTTTGTGATCAACTCAGCTGCCCACGGCCACAATGTTAGGACGTTAAGGAAATACATATTAACCCTTTAGGGCAGTTAAGCAACCAGAAACCTTAAAGAAGCGCCAAATGTGAGGGAGTTGCCAAAATGGAAATATAGAACCAAAACCAGCACAAAGAAACAATAAACATGAACAGAAATGAGTCTCATTTTCATCAACTCGCAACAGCTGAATAAAGGAGGCATAATTAGAAATCTTGAATTCATATTGACGCTGTGAACGGTCTAGAGTAACACGTCCGATGGACAACTCAATCAATGTGAATCTGATCCTTACCACCACTGCTGAAGATGGAGACTTTGAACACAACATCACCCTTATCAATGAGCTCAAACACGCAGACATTTCCTACACACAAATGAGTTTCTCTTGCAAATGCTCGCCAACCAGCAGAGAAGAACACTCGGATTCCCCGTGTATATCTTGAGAGCTTCACCGGCCACGACCTGTCCGAATACCTAAGAGTTCCCTCTTTCTTGTTTTCTTGAATATGTTGCCTGACAAATCGACCGGGAACATGCTGCACATGGGTAGATGTTTGACAACCAATGTATGCCGAAAGAAGGACAATAATGTAAGCATGCGCCCTTGGAAATAAAGCACACAAGGCAGGCTTTAGTCAACAGTCTTAAGAGGATCATGAAAGCCATTGATCTTAACCCGCAATGTAAAGCATTTTCAAACAAATTACTGCCATTAATTGTATTTTAGGTTAGTACTCAATTCAAGTGACACTCTATTCTTTCACTAAGATAGTGATGGAGCAGCTTGTCGAGGATATCAAAGTGAATGGATAGTCCCCACCTAATTACTGTCTTTACTACTGTTCTTTCTTCTTTTTTTTCCTGATTCCGCGTTACTCCACCATTGGGATGCCCCACGATCACTCCAAGGAAAATCATTTCATATGGTTCCCAATACAAACCAAATCAAGAAAACACAATATTGATGCGAGATTAGATAGAGATCATAATTGAACTTGGAATATGACAGTGATGGATCAGGCTCGAGATTGTACCATTTTCCTAAAATGAGACTGTTGTACCACCAGTTTGAAGAAGGGATGCTCCGAATCAAATTCACCGGCTAATTCAGGAGTAGTGAGAGGCCTCGAAGGAGTAGGATCACAAAACACTGGCTCAGAATGGTTCATTCTGCATTTAGACTCTTTGTTCCTGCCTGGAATTAAAATGAGAACTTTAAAAGACATTATCAGTGTGAATGTTTCTTTGATTGACTATGAAGATCTTTAGCATAGAAGTCATGTCATGCCATAACCAGCCTAAAGTTTCACTATATATAATGTAAATCAAGTTTCCACCTGCACTGCTGAAAATGTAGACTCTGAACACAATATCATCTCTATCAATTAGCTCGAACACGCAAACATTTCCAACACACAAGTGGGTTCCTCTCACCAATGCAATCCAACCAGAAGAGAACTGCATCAACCCACTTGGATAATTCCTAAGCTTCACCGGCCATGTTCTGTTTGAATGCCTGAGAGTCGCAATTTCCTTGATTTGCTGAATGTGCTGTCTGATGAACCAACGAGGAACATTCGGCCCACATGCATATTTGAACAACCCGTGATTTATAAAGAAAGACTGGGGAAGCATTCCTTTATTCAAGCGAGCAAGCAAAATGTAGATCGACATGGTAGTTTTAGTAACTCTCATCAACAGTCTTAATAGGACAAAAGTCAAGATGTCAAAGTCTCTGCTCTTAGAATTGGCACGAGGGGTAGAGGATCTTTGCCTTTCTAAACAAATGGGAATGAACAGATCCAAGGAAAACGCTATGTAGTTTCCTAAAGAAATCCAACCAGCTTAGGAAAGAAGTCAAAATAGTAAGTGAATTAAACTCTCGATCTTACCACTTCATGATGTTCAATATAAGATGGCCAGATCACCACCTTGAAAAAAGGATACTCTGAGTCAAATTTGCAGGCCAATTCAAAACTACGGAGAGGCCACAAACTCATAGGACCACCAAAATTTGGCTCAGGATGGCTAGCTCTGCACCTAGATTGTCCAATCCCTTCTGTTCTTTAAAAAAATGAAATGCTTATATGATGCCAGTCTGAAGTTTTCATTAGTTGATTCACTTACCATGAAAAGATTTAGCACAGAATGGAAGTTAATACTGACATGGAAATCAAGATTTAGATAAGTTGACCAAACGAAAAATTCGCTTCCTTCGCCTTAGAAGTTGTAACTACTTAACCACAATAAGCATTACCAAATCCATTATGCTATCAGTCAACATAAACAAGCTTATCAAAAAGTTCTCAAGTACTTGAAAAAGATCTAACAAAGGAGAGAGTGATGTAAGAAGAAACATGACTTATTAAATGACAAGTCACACCTTCAAGATCTGGTGACGAGCAGCTTGGACTCGGCTGAGAACATGATGAATGTGGGTTGACCCTCTTCTTCTGACAAGGAGAAAAATTCTCCAAATCTTCAACTTCTATGACATCCTCCCTCTTCGGCAAGATAAATCCACTCCCGAGGTTTGATATGCTGCTCAACGAATAATCGATCTCTGAAGCACTCCTATCGAATATCATCACACGAAAAGTGGAGTTCCCTTTATATTTGAAAACTACGAGGTGACCAGGACCAATGGAGTAATGCTGCATAAAATCTCGCCACCCTTTCCACAACCAAACCCTGCCATTGTTAAGTTTTTCTACTCCCATACTCCAGGTCGAATTGCCCAGAACCTCAAGTAGCACCAAGCTCGAGAGATCCTTTCCATATCTTCTTAAGAACTTTTTCGGAATTCCCTATTCAGAAAACTCAAAAGTTAAACTTCCAGGACTAAAATTCATCAAAATTAGATCGAAAGCGCAGGGAAAAAAGGAAGAGCACTAGGCAAATTTTAAGTTCTGCAACATGACAATGAAAGATCGGTCTGCACACAAGCAGGGTGTCACCGGGCAACTAAGGATCGAGTTTTAGCTATAATTTGACAAGAGTCAAAACTAGAGAGACCCAACACCTTTGTCCACACTATTTTCAGCCAACCAATCCTCAATTCCAAGTGAATGAACTGATTTTTATCTAGAATCATTCACAATGAACACTTTTTTTCTCCAGGGTATTCGTTTTTTCTCTCTTTCCGCAAGAATCAAAAGGATTACTCAAAGCCAAACGCATGGAAAGATCCCCAGATTGAATGTAAACAGCAGCACGAGGGCGACAGCTCTAAACCATGACGGAAACATCGCTGCGAAAAAGCGGGAACTTACGAGCTTCCCAGATTCGAGGGTGTCGGAGAGAATTATCTTGAAGAAGTGAGGGCTCTCGAGACGAGGTCCCGCCGCGGCATCTGAGTCGACGCCTCCATCTTCTCTCCGGCGACGGCGATTGCTAGCCATGTACACAGGGGTCAGTGAAGGAGATGGGAGGGGGAGGGGGAGGGGATTTTGTGCTATTTGCCTTGTGTTCTTGAGGCAACCTTCTTCTTATGAAAGTACCTTGCCGTATGACTACATTGACTAGTAATGTTATCGATGATATTATGATAAACATTTATATTATTTATGTCCTAAAAGGGCACAAATACCATACTACAAAACAAAAAAGTCCAAACATCAATCTTGTCCGTTAGAGGGAAGCATGGTTCGGATATATGGTTCCCACCTTAAAATCAGGACCACCCACTAAAAATTAATTCTGAAAAATTAAAATTGAGACTCATCCGTTGGTTTCATATATTAGACTGTTGGTTCGATCAAATTCTCGAGTGAGTCCTTGGAACCGATCCACGATCCCTACAAAGCTTATTCGGCCTTATACTTGAATTAAATTGTGAATTGTTGATTTTGATCAACGATTGAAGACTATAGAGCAGAACAAATAGTCAATCTCGTAAGCTAAAAGCTTAATTTCTTCGAAGGTCATTTCCCGACACCGAAAACATGTGAAGAATTAGATTCTACATTAAAAGTTCTAACCTCCACAAAAGTTAAAACATTAATAACTCGGTCTCTCTTTTTTCAACGTCAATCTAATTTAATCATGGAAATGACTAAGAATAAACATTATAATACTCTTATGGACATCTCCAATCGGTTGTCTCATTTATCTATGTTTGTTTATTTTATTTTGGTTGAGAAAGCAAGTAAATGGATTATTAAAATGGAAAAAAAAAAAAGTTAGGAGGGTTAATCCTATTACATACCAAGAGACAAAATTAGTTAATAATGTCAAATAACTATAAATATACATATATGCACATATATATTTGATCGAAAAATTACAAAATAATTAAGTAATTAATTCCACGCCTAGAACCGGGAGCCAAACCGGTAATCACCAGTTCTACTAATTTGGAATCAAGAACTGGACTGGCCCCCATGAGAACTGTCTATTCTAATTCCAATCTGGTCTAGCTTCGAGCGATCCAAGCAATTTCCGATTCTTTTGCACATCCCTCCCATCCATGATAAAGAGGCATATGAAGTTATATTTTAGTCAAATACAACCACCATTATTCTATTTCCATGAATCAGATTTATTTTAGTTAGATAGTATTTATGTGCAAAAGAATGGGAAATTGCTTGGATCGCTTGGAACCAGATCGGATCGAAACTAAAATAGACAGTTCTCTTGAGGGCCAGTCCGATTCTCGATTCCAAATTAGTGGAATTGGTGAGTACCGATTTGGCTCTCGGTTCCAAGAGTGGAATCACTCACCAACCCACTCAAACCGGATTAACCCTATCAAACAACTAGCCCTCCGCCGAAATTGGAAGAAAAAAAATAAAATTATAAAATAAAAATTCAATTTTTATAAAACGATTTGCGTCCACGTCAACAATTTTCAACTAAAAAATTAGCTAAATAAACTCAATTAGCAAAACATGAAAATATGTAAAAATGAATTGACACGATTGCAATAGCTCCGAGACTTTTTGGTAATTTTTCCCATAATCTAATCAAGAGCCCGTCACATAAAATCAACCATTAACCCATGCAACTTTCTAATTTTTTTTTTTCATTTAGCATAAAACAATATAAATATAATGTTAAAAGGCGAGGAATGCAAAAAGTAAACGCATGGACCCTTTGGTATAACACAAAATATTAAGATGTTAAGGATATACATATGAAACCCCTGAGGTCAGTTGAGCAACCAGAAGCCTAAAAAGCGCCATGTCTGAGGGATTATTTCCAAAACGGAACCATAGAACTGAAACTACCACCAAAAAACAAGAAAACATGAACAGAAAAGAGTCTCCGTTTCATCGATTTGCCATTGCTGGACGAAGGAAGCATAATTTGATATCCTGGATTTACATCGATCAACGTGATCACCTCAATCAACGTGAATCTGGCCCTTACCGCCGTCGCTGAAGATGGAGACTTTGAACACATTATCTTCCCCATCGACGAGCTCAAACACGCAGGCGTTTCCTACACACAAATGAGTTTCTCTCGCAAATGCAGGCCAACCAGTAGAGAATGACGCTCCCTTATTGTTTTTACGTCGTAAGAGCTTCACCGGCCATAATCTGTCCGAATACCTAAGAGTCGCCATTCCCTTGTTTTTTGGAATATGTTGCTTGATGAATTGACCAGGAACACTCTGCAATTGCATACATGTTTGAACAACCAATCTATACTGAAAGAAGGACAATGATGTAAGGATGCACTCTTGGACAAAAAAAAAGCACACAAGGCCATATTTGCGAGTTTTGGAAGCCTTAATCGACGGTCTTAAGAGGCTCATTAAAGCCATCGATCTTTTTTTAGTCAGTCCTACGCTATTCCTATTCTAACTCTAACGCTTAGACTTTTGCTCTGCCTCCTTGTAGGGCATGGGAGTCGAAACTCGCTCCTGAAACTATATCGTCCCCATCCCAACTCCCCCTGAGAATGTGGGGATTCGAACCCCCCATCTCCCCCTTCCATAACCCACAATGTAAAGCATTTTCAAACAAATGACTGCCCATTAATTGCAATTTTAGGTTAGTAGTCGATTCAAGTGACTGTCCATCCTTTCACTTGGATAGGGATCAAGCACCTTGTCGAGGATATCCAAGTTAATGGATAGTCTCGAACTGATTATCGTCTTTTACTTCTGTTTCTTCTACTCCTCTTTTTCCCGATTTGGCGTTACTCCACCATTGGGATGCCCCACGATCACTCGAAGGAAGATATCTCGTCATATGGTTTCCGATACAAACCAAATGAACTGGGGAAAACGCAATATCGAGGCAATATTCGGATAGAGATTGTAATCAAACTTGAGATGTGGCAATGATGGATTAGGCTCAAAGATTGTACCAGTTCCTTCAAATGACTTTGCCGTATCACCAGTTTGAAGAAAGGATGCTCCGAATCAAAATCTCTGGCTAATTCAGGAGTAACGAGAGGCCTCGGAGGAGTAGGATCATGAAATACCGGCTCAAGATGGTTCACTCCGCATTTAGACTGTCTGCACCTGCCTGCAGTTAAAATGAGAAATTTAAGAGACATTACTGGAGTAAATGTTTCTTTAATTGACTATGAAGATCTTTAGCATAGAACTCATGTCATGCCATAACTAGCCTAAGGTTTCACTTCAGACAACGTAAATCAAGTACTTACCTTTGCTACTGAAAATGTAGACTCTGAACACAACATCATCCCTATCAATCAGCTCAAACACGCAGACATTTCCCACATGCAAGCGAGTTCCTCTCACAAATGCGCCCCAACCAGAAGAGAACGCCGCCCCATGGACTGAATGTGGATTGCTCCTTAGCTTCACTGGCCACGATCTGCCCGAATGCCTAAGAGTCACGATTTCCTTGATTTCCAGAATGTGCTGAATGATGAACCTACGAGGAACATACTGCCCAAGCACACGTTTGAACAACCCATGCTTGGTAAAGAAAGAACCCAGCAAGCAAAATGTAAATTTTCACAGTAGTTTTAATACCTGTAATCTACAGTCTTAACAGGACAAAAGTCGAAAAGTCAAACTCTCTGCTCATAGAACTAACATGAGGGGTCGAGGATCTTTGCCCTTTTAAACAAATAGCAACAAACATATCCAAGGAAAACGCTATGTAGTTTCCTACAGGAATCCAACCAGCTTAGGGAAAAAAGCCGGAATGGTGATGAATTAACCTCTCAATCTTACCGCTCTGTTCTTCATATAAGATGGCCGCATCACCACCTTGAAAAAAGGATACTCTGAGTCAAATTCGCCAGCCAATTCAAAACTAGAGAGAGGCCACGGACTCGTAGAACCACCAGAAACCGGCTTAGAATGGCTAGCTCTGCTTCTAGACTTCCCAGCCTCGTCTGTTCTTTAAAAAAAAAAAAATGAAATGAAATATTCAGATCACGCCAATTTTTAACTTTTCATTAGTTGATTCACTTTCCATGAACATATTTAGTACAGAACGGAAGAAAATACCGTCATGGAAATCAAAATTTAGAGAAGTTGACCAAACTAAAAATTCGCTTCTCTTCACCTCAGAAGTTGTAACTACTTAAACACAATAACCATGATTGAAATCATTATGTCATCAATCAACATAAACAAGCTCATCAAAAAGTTCTCAAGTGCATGAAAAAGAACTAACAAAGGAGAGAGGGCTGTAAGTAGAAACATGACTCATAAAATAACAAGTCACACCTTCAAGATCTTGTGATGAGCAGCTTGGACTCAGCTGAGAACATGGTGAATGAGGTTCGACCCTCATTTTTTGACGAGATGCGGAATCCTCTGAATCTTCAACTTCTATCACATCCTCCCTCTCTGGCGAGATAAATCCACTCCCCAGGTTTGATATGCTGCTCGATGAATAATCAATCTCCGAAGAACTCTTGTTGAAAATCATCACGCGGAAAGTGGAGCTCCCTTTATATTTGAAAACTATGAGGTGACCGTGACCAATGGAGTAATGCTGCATAAATTCTCGCCACCCTTTCCACAACCAAACTTCGTCATCATTACACTTTTCTACTCCTATAGTCCAGGGCGAACTGCCCAGAACCTTGAGTAGCACCAAGCTTGAGAGATCCTTTCCATATCTTCCTAAGAACTTTTTCGGAATTCCCTATTAAGAAAAACCCAAAAGTTTTAGGTCCAGGACTCGAATTCATCAAAATTAGATCGAAAGTGCAGAGAGAAAAGGAAGAGCACTGAGCAAATTTTAAGTTCTACAACATGGCGATGAAAGATCGGTTTGCACACAAAGCAGTGTGTCACCGGGCAACTAAGGGTCGAGTTTTAGCTATAGTTGCTTCATTTGACGAGAGTCAAAACTAGAGAGACCCAACACCTTTGTCCACACTATTTTTAGCCAACCAATCCTCAATTCCAAGTGAAAGAACTGATTTTTATCTAGAATCATTCAAAATGAACACTTTTTTCATCAGGGTATTCGTTTTTTCTCTCTTTCCGCAAGAATCAAAAGGTTTACTCAAAGCCAAACGCATGGAAAGATCCCCAGAGTGAATGTACACAGCAGCACGTGGGCGATAGTCCTAAACCATGACAGAAACAGACTGCGAAAATCCGGGAACTTACGAGCTTCCCGGATTCAAGGGTGTCGGAGAGAATGATCTTGAAGAAGTGTGGGCTCTCGAGACGAGGTCCGGCCGCGGCATCTGGGTCGACGCCTCCATCTTCTCTCGGGCGACGGCGACGGCGAGCCATGTACGGCGGTGTCACGGGGGTCAGTGGAGGAGAAGCTGGAGGTAATTCGTGCGCATCATCGCCTTGGGTTCTTCAGACAACCTTCTCATATAAGAACCTTGAAATGACTAACAATGTTACTGATCATATGATAAAATTTTATAATATTTATGTCCTAAAAAGGCACAAATTTCTGTACTACAAATAAAAAAGTCCAAACGTTAATATGAAAAAAGCATATGAAGTTATATTTTAACCAGCTATAGGCATCATTACTTAGTTTTCATGGACCGGATAAATATGAATGTCACGCATTTTTCAGGAACGAAGCACAAAAGTTACTCTTGAACTCACCTAAGAAAACTATATCGAAACTATATCAACATGATCTCTTATCAGCAAAGTAATCAAACCTCTTGGTGACCTATATAAAATTGGGGTGTTATTTGCACCGCAAGAATGAACTACCCAATTTGCTAAATACCATTCATCATATGAGTTTTCTTCTCTAAAATTATGTAGTATTTTGATGCGCTAGAAATACATCGCATGAGCATAATGTACACACATATTTATTTTCAAGGAAATTGACATTAAAGTGATTTCCATTTCTGTAACTCTCCAATCAAAAGGCGTGGTTGGAGGACTTCCTCCGACTAGAAATGAAGGAAAACATAACCCCGAGATGTCGGGCATGGCATTCTTTGGAGCCTGCCTTTGTTCTTCCTACGTACTTCAGAGTGGTCATAACTCCCTCTTTTCCTAATTTGGTGCATATGAACTATGAAGCTCTTTAACCGACCAACATCCTGCCAAAAATTTCAACGCTAACAAGACTTAATCTACAAACACAAGAACAAACTCATTCCCCAACACACAAAGTTTTCCCCTGTTTTTCTTCTAACCCATCAGTTAACATGTTCAGGCAACGTTCTGGTTCAAGTAGATTTACATTCTCTACCTGTAATCACCAGGGAATGTTCGAGCAGAAGCGAGCTCTTCGTCAATTAGTCAAGCAACAGATAAAGGGAGGCATGAACTAGTGTTGGCAAATTAGTTTCTCAAGTTCCTCTCGGCATTGCAAACAGCCTAATACGCGACAATTCCATTGATTCACCTCAATCGATGCAGATCACTTCCTCATTTACACTACTGAAAATGGAGATTCTGAACACTACGTTGTCCCTATTGATGAGCTCGAACACGCAGGCATCTCCTTTGCGCAAGCGAGCTTCTCTTGCAAACGCTGACCAGCTGGCTGCCAAGAATGCAATCTGGAAGCGCTTATAGCCATGGACCTTCACCTCCCACGATCTGCCCGAATTAACAAGAGTCAGCATTCGCCGGTCTCCCCGAATGTATGTCTTCATGAACTTCCAGGGAATGTTCTGCTCATATAGTAGTTTAATGACCAACCAGTGTATGATTGAAAATGAGCATAATATAAGCATGCAAATTCATGAGCGAAGCACAGAAGATAGCTCCCGCTTACCAATTTTGTGTATATATGATTTGGCAATATCATGACGTGGAAAAACGGATATTCCGATTCAAATTTGCTAGCTTTTTCATGAGCAGTGATAGGACTCGGACATGGAGAACCGTGAAAAGCTGGCTCCGAAGACCTCTCTCGGAATTGAGATTGTTCAATTTGAATCCGACCCGCACCGCAAAGAGAATTCTCATAAGCACCAGTATGAAATTTTCACGCACGGACAATGAAAGAATTTAACATGGATCGCATCACTTTCATTCTCTTCCCGGAAGATACAACCAAGTAGATTTCGCACCTCCCAAATCATTATTTCATCAATCAATCAACAAACAGCTTCTTAAAAGGCTTTCTAGGATTTGAAAACAAATTGAGAATAGAAATAGTGTCAGCAGAAACATAACTTATAAAGAAACAAGTGACTGACAACACGAACTCAGATTTGAATATGGTGCCATCAGCGTCAGCGACTGTGCATCTGAATTGCCATAATCTTCACAAACCATACCGAAAAATTCATCATATAGGAAAGCTCATAATTAAGGAAGAAGAAACAGAAAAAAAAAGGTGCACTTTCATGGATTCAGCAATACGGAACTGAACAAAAGAGTCGTAATTAGGAATACTGAATTCCTAGGTGATTTAGACGGCTTAAAGTGGCAATTCTAGCGTCCATCTAAATCAATATAAATCAGGTCCTTACCATCATTGTTGAAGATGGAGACTCTGAACTTAATGTCATTCCTATCAATGAGCTCGAACACGCAGACATCACTTACATGAAGACCAGTTTCTCTCACGAACGAGGACCAACTGGTAGAGAGAAATGCCATTCGTCTGTGTTCATAGCTTCTCAGCTTCACTTGCCACGATCTGTCTGAGTACCTAAGAGTCACAAATTGCTTGTTCTTTTGAACATGTTTCCTGAAGAATTCACAAGGAACACACTGCCCAGTACAGGTTTGAACAATCAAAATATGATTAAGAAAGGTGATAGAATAAGGATACACTCACGAGAAAAACATGCCCAGATGTGGATTTATAATAAAAATTGCCAATTTCAGGAGTTTTAATCAACTGCTTTTAATTGTCGATGGAAGTTATTAATCATAACCACTTAACCTGCAATTTCGCATCTAAATGTCAAAATATATGCTCCTGGACAAAAACTGATGCCGTCAATTTTGCGACTAGATATAGATATCATTCATATTTAAATTTGACTCATACCATGAATACTTCAAGGAGAATAACATGTCATGTTGTTTCCTAGACAAACTAAATCAACTTCGAGAACATAAGACAAAATAGAGACAGCAATCAAGTTTGAACTCGATGTATGCCACTGATGAATAGAGCTCAGGATCTTACCAAATATTTCTGAATATAAGAAGGTCGCATCACCATTTTAAAAAATGGATGGTCCGATTTGAATTTGCTGGCTAATTCAAGGGCGGTGAGAGAACTTGGACCTGTAGAGCCACGTAAAACAAGCTCAAGATGACTTACTCAGCATCCAAACCGTTTGATTTCCTCTGCACTTAAAGATGACAACTGCACTAGATTTTATCAATTTACTTATTATGACATTTACATTGATTGAAAAGTAATGTGGTCTATTTTCAAAGTAAAAATAACTTGATGCAGTAAATTTGTCATCACCTTCACATTAGAAATAACTAAATTAACTACATTGTCCACATACTTTATCCATCAACACATAAAGAAAGTTTATTAAAAAACTTCGAAGAAATCAAACTTGAAAAGAACCGAGGAAAGAGAGTTATGCTGAAACCGAACATGTTGGAAAATCGCAAGTCACACCTCCGAATCCTCGTGACAAGCCCTTTGAACTTGGCCTAGAACGAGGCTCGAACCCTTCTGAATCTTCGATTTCCACGACATTTTCCTCTTTTCGAGAGAGGAATTCAGCCTCAGGCCTCGGTCCGTAGCTTCCGATGCTCGAGGGATAATCAATCTCCGAAGCACTCTTATCGAATATTATCACACGGAAAACGAAGTCCCCTTCATATCTGAAGACTAGGAGGTGATCAACCGATGGAGTAATGCTCCATGAACTTTCGCCACCCTTTCCACAACCAAACCATGCGATCGTCACTCTTCTCTAGTTTCACAGGCCAGGTTAAACCGCCTTCAACCTTGAGAAGCACCAAACCCGAGAGATCCTTTCCATGTCTTCTCAAGAATCTTTTTGGGATTCCCTGTAACGAAAGCTTATGGTAAACACATTGCACTTACACGAAACCAAGCTCAAGAACGCCAAAAGAAAAACAGGTGCGGGAAAGAATAGGAGACGTGCTGGATGAACAGCATGAGCCGAGAGATCTCCAGCAAGACGTCAACCAGAACGAAAGAGACGCATAAGGGTGAAGGCAAAATCGACAATGCCATGAAGATAGCCGACGGATATGGAGCGAACTGTGAAGTGCGGACGAACTTACTAGCTTTCCAGATTCCAGCGTGTGAGACAGTATGATCTTGAAGAAATGAGGACAGCTCGGTGGAGTAGCGGGAGTCGCCTCCTGCTCGGCACCTTCGTCTTCCACTCTCCGGCGACGGTGGCCACGACGATGGTGACGGCGACGGCGAGCCATGAACGATCTCCGGTGACTCTGACCGTTCGACTACCCAGGAATATTTTCTCAAGAAAGAAAGAGCAGGGAGTTGGCGCGTCGGATGGAAGCGTGCGCTTTCGTCTTTGAATTGTTTCAAGTTGTACCGACAGCTTTACACGTGGCGTCTCCTGCTTTGGCGTCCCTCCTATCTTGTCAAGAGATTACACATATATCACTTTTTAGATTTCGTAACCAAGCCTCCGAAAAACGTACAAGCTTTTAAGCAAAAATTACAAAAAGATCTGTCAACTTTTGCTGATATTCGATGTCTTGTCAGAAGAATATTACCAACATTGTGACTATCATATACCGATTTAAGATAAATACTTACCTGAATAATTTGAGTATGACTTTCCTTTTTTGTCCATCGTTCAAACTTAATATATTGATAATTACTTCAACATAAAAATATTTTGTAATAAGCATTCTTTTGTTAAAAAATAAAATTTTGCCTAGAAAGATATTCTGCCATAGAAGCTTATGTCATTGCCTATAAAGAAAAAGCTTCTTTGCTTTCTTGCCTATTGAGACTTGTTCATCCATGGTCATCATTGGCGACGATTAGGGATAAGAATAGTTACAGGGTAAAACTTGGAATCGAAAAATCGAGCCGTTTCAAGTTTCAAGATATGCAAAGTAAGTTCCAAATTCTAAAATTTGAGAAACCAATTTCGACAAGTAAATTATAGATTCTATGTAGATGGAACAAGGAACCTAAATTTCGAAAGAAGTTTGTGTTTTTCTTGATCTATGTTTCATGCAATCCTACGATATTTTATAGCTTCTGATGATGAATGTATAATCTGGAATTACTAGTCTATGCTTCTATTTTATGACTAAAATTTTTATATATTCTTCGTGTCTCCAAATATAAGTTGTGGTCAATGAATTACAATAACAAATGATGGTCATTAAAGGCGATAATTCACTGTAATCGTTTAATTAATAGTATATATGTGTTAAAAGAAAGTATTCTACGTATTGTTTTCTCTTAATCAAAAAATGATTACAAGAATACATACAATATATATATATATATATGAGTAACCCTCTCAACATAAGATTAACTATTGACTATTTTACCCTTATTATAATTTCCTAACAATATGGAATATAGACAGACCTTGGAATCGATCCTACAACTTATGACAGGATAAGTTCTAGGTTCTAAGTTATGTTAGGTAGGTTCTATATTCCAAAAAATAAGGAATCTCTTTCAAGGTTCGAAATTCCAAGTAGAATATGTACGGAATATGAAACTGCCAACCCTAGCAATGATCGTCCAAGATGAACCACCCCTATACCCATTGCACATCGTTCACAACCATAGAGGAGCCATGTCGCCAACTTCAAACATGGCAGTTCCCAAGCTAGATGTGAAGACGCAAATCCACATTTGGACTGGTAAACCATGGAGCAACAAAACTTTTGACCATGGTCGAGGCAGATACGGACTAGCAATGAGTAAGACAACCCCAAGTAATGACGAAAGGGGTGGCTCGACCTAGATGCATAGGACGTGGTGCTTGTGACTTCACTAGTGGCGATGGTGGGGGAAGCACGAAGGTTGGACACAGAGGGCTCTGGATTGATGAGGAAGGAGAGAGAGAGCTAGTTGTGGATGAATGAGGAGGAGGAAGGGAGAAACAAATGACAAATATTTAATTTTTTAAACTAATTCCACATCTATTGTTGACTTGGTATTGTGGACATACGTCAACTTGCAAGTGGAAGTGAATTGAGTTGGAATTGGAGGGGAATTGAGTGAAATTCGTAGCCATGGGGGGCTGCAACATTTCAGCACCTAGAGTGACTTGTGGAGGAAGATTTAGAGGGTTAAGGGCTGCTGTGGATATGGCTGAAGATGGTGGGGCATGGCACTTGAGTTCTAGGATATTTTTCATTGACTTTGGTGGCTTTTGTCCCCCTCAAGCCAACAGACCTCCTTCTTCTTCCTCCTTACTGTTCTTTCCTCCATTGTTGTTGTTTTAGAGCCCAAGAACCAGCCAATACCAACAAAGAACTAGCCAACCTCACCGAAGCCAAGCCGACACCCATCCGAGCACCGCCAAGCCCACCAGAGTCGTCGCGCCGTGCCCGCGTG
Source organism: Eucalyptus pauciflora (assembly GCA_007663325.1). Taxonomy (NCBI): domain Eukaryota; kingdom Viridiplantae; phylum Streptophyta; class Magnoliopsida; order Myrtales; family Myrtaceae; genus Eucalyptus; species Eucalyptus pauciflora. The sequence goes on from VMYD01000165.1 coordinate 249,315, forward strand.
ACCGTCCCGTGTCCCATGCATCCAAGCTGCCCGTCCCGCACCTGCTCGCCATCCGCCTAGTCTCCCTTCGCGTCCCCGAGCCACCATCTGCCGTTCCAACCGCCTGAGCCACTGTCATCGACCCCTGTAGCTCCGCCCGGTGCCACCTTGTCTGTCCCACCACAGTTGGGCCGCTTGACCAACTCCTTTGGCCAGCAAGCAAAGCCGAACCCACAGCTTGGGCTGTGAGCTTCGTGGCCCTTTTCTGGGCCCTTCCAAGCCTTGTTGGGTGTCGCCGTAGGCCCGTGTTTCACTCGCCTTTGTGTCGCTGTCACCGTGAACTCATTGGCTCACAAATCCAGTAAGTTTACTCTCTAAACTCTACTTGGGGAGTTAATTATGCTTAGGGTAGGATTAGTTTAGTCTAAGAGTATATTAGGTGGTTAGTTTAGTGTAATTAGTGGTTTAGTTGGTTAATTAGGCTAATTAGGTGGTTAGATTAGTTTAGTTAAGGGTTAATTAAATTGTATATTTATCTAGTTTAGTGCATTATTTAATTAGGTCCAATTAGGTGGTTAGATTAGTGTTTAAAGCTTAATTAGTGATTTATTGAGTTATTTTGCATTTATTTATTTAATTTTATAATTTATTTAATTATTTAATATTTTTCGGAAATTATACCGGGATAGCCAATCGCGAGAATTTCGTGGTGATTGTTGTGGTGTAATCAGTTTATGCAATTGAGTGCTAATTTGTGCAATTGAGTGATGATTGTTAATTTTCAGTTATTATTTCAAAATTATGAAATTTTGGTATTTAATTGGAAAATACCAGGTGTCGGGTTTTGACACCAAAAATATTTTTAAGTACTATATCAAATAGTGAGATTTTAAAAAGAATGATATCAATTTTTATGATTCGATCTGACCGTATACCCACACACGATTATTTTATCAGGTGTTTTTAATAAGAAGAAAATAGGCCAATCACATTATTTTAATTGAGGCATTTGAGTGCAATGCACAATGTCCTTGGTCGAGATTAAATGGTTGTGTGTTGATTATGTGAACCCGTTGCGAGCGTTTACGCTGGACAATGCTCCTATATGGAATGCCCTGTCAACGGATGTCCGTAACAGTAGAGGCTAGACCGAAGCTCCTTTGGGAATGCTGTCTAGAGGTAGACGATGCCTAGCTATGTCGGAAGACCGCTGAACATTGAATAGGCCGTACCCATGGGGCCGTAATCAATTGGAATGCATGAATGAGTGATTTAACCATGCCTGATTATGAGACAAAATTGTGTGGCACGAAATGGGATGTGTCATAACGATTTGGCATTATAATCAAAACCCTTGTGATTGATTGATTTGAAAGTGCGGCGTTCCAATTATTGAGTGCTACTACTGCACTTATGTGTTATATGAGTTGGACTAACATGTAGGAATGTGCTGAGGCGAGGTGAGTCTTCTGTGATGTGTAGTTAGACTACCTCTAGGCGTATTTCCTTCTTAATCACGCTTTAGGACGTGAACTCGCTGAGACATTGTCCCACCCCGTCGTGGGTTTCAATTTTCAAGTCCTTAGATAGAGGCCAGACCAGTTCGTTTTGGGCAACCGCGAGGGTATACCGAGCAGAGTACCGACATTCCTGTCCCAAGAAGTCCCTAGCTCCATGAGCTCATCGTGATCACTATCTTGGTCGATGAGGGCCTACCACAATTGGTACCTCATTGATTTAGGGCGTGGTTTCATCATGGGCCTAATGGGGTGAGAGAAGGTTCCCTTCAGGATTTCGACGTACTCGCCATTGAGGGCGAGGGGGTAGCTGACCCACCTGACGGTGTCGTGATAAATCCGGATCCCAAGACTCTTGTATATAAACCGATGTGTTTATAAAAGTGTGTTTGTGAAAATTTGTTGTCCTGCTTTTCTATACCATGTTGGTTATTGTTTGGAGATTATTTTGCTTCCGTTTGTGCATGATTCCTTTGGGCCGGCGACGCATCCTGGAAACATCGCAATTTTATCCACCACCGAGGGATGTGCGCACGCTCGAGGTTCGAGGCGTGACATTTTTACTATTATTAACATTGGTGCTGATATTTTTAGTATTTTCGTTGATTTATTATTCCCTCTTAATTTAGTTTTCTACTGATTTTTTATATCTTTTTTCATTTTTTTATGGTAATTAAGGGTAAAAGAAAGATTTCCTACACAAAATAATATGAAAATATACTTGTGCATCTTGAAAACCACAAGCATTGCCCATATGGACGGAAAAAGTAGAGTTAACGAAAGTTTAGTGTGGTATCATGTAACGATTGAAAGTTGGACACCAAATGGGAACAATCTCCAAAGTTCATGGGAGTTTTGTGTAATTTTCCCTTGCATTTTAATACATGTGGATAACTAGTCCATTGAAAAATAAACAAATTCATCATGCAAATCAAATTAGGAAATAGCTATTTCATTGGTGTTCTTACTCTATAGGTGTGAGCATAGTTCCAATGTAGAACATGGAACCTAAGAATCGGACTAATGGGAATCTATGCAGTTTTATTTCCAAGATATGCATTGTAGGTTTCAAATTCTAAAAATTGAGGTATTTGTTTCAATGAATAAGTTTCAGATTCTAAATTGATGGAACCTAGACTTGGAGGGAGAAGTACACTATTAGTACCATAAGTTGTGTACGGCGCTCACTTTGGTGCCAAAAGTTTCCGTCGGATCACTTAAGTGCCAAATCGAAGGAAAAACGATCACTTTGATTCCACCGGCGAAAGTTTCCGACCATCGGCAAAAGATTCTACCCAAAATGATTACGTGGCTTTTAAAAAAAAATCGACAAGGCCTTCAAACGACGTCGTTTTCAGTCATCCTTAAGAAAATGACGTCATTTTGCCGTCCTACATGGATGGCCTCACAAAAACGACGCCGTTTAACTCATTTGGGGATTTTTCCGACCTAGCTCGCTTGGCCGTCATTGCTCGGCCTCTGCCATCTCTGGGCCATCGTCGCTTGCTCAACCGCCATTACTCGGCACTGTTCGGACACCCTTGGCGGCACACGAGGGAGCACCAGCCCTAATCGCCGAAGCCTAGATACTAGAAGACGTAGGCCAGGCACTCGTCGGCGGCCTCCCTGAGCACCGGCTAGATCACGGCCTTCGACTTGGCCACCGAGTGGCCGTCGTCAGGGTTAGGGTTGGGGTCGGGGTCGGGGTCGAAGCTGCGGCCACCAAGTGGCCATCGTCAGGGTCAGGGTCAAAGCCGTGGCCGCCGAGCGCACGGGCCGTCGAGGACGGTGATTGGCCGGAGATTTAGGGTTTGAATTGGGGGAGACACCAAACGGCATCGTTTTGGTGTTAGGACGCTAAAACGACATCGTTTGAAGGCCTAAGTGATCCAAGGAAACTCCGGTGAGCCACATCAGCATAAGAAATTAATAAAAAAAGGCCACGTCGGATTTCTAGCCAATCAGATTGGCGTTGGCACCAAAGTGAGCGTTTTTCAAATTTTTTGGCACTTAAGTGATCCGACGAAAACTTTTGACACCAATAGTGTACTTCTCCCTAGACTTGGAACAAGTTATCGTGTTTTTCTTATTTTATATGTCTTCACGTGATCATGCGATATTTCATGATGTTCGATGATAAATGTATAATCTGGAACCACTAGTTTAAACTCTCATTTTATGACTAAGACTATTACTTTATTAATATTCCATATTCCTCGTGTATTCAAATATAAGTAATGGTTAGCGAATTATAATAATAAATGGTAGTCACTTTCATAGCAATCATACAATTGATAATATAAGTAAAACCTAAGTAGACCCTAGTTCTAGGGTTGGTTCTAAGATATACAGCATAGGTTCTAGGGGTGATCGGGTCCATGATGGGTAGGGTCTAGACCTGGACCATGTATCCGACCATGTTATAACCGGTTTCTCTTTTTTGGACCCTATACCCGACCCTGTTTGTATTGGACCTTATACCCAACCCACCTTGTTTTTTCGGTCCGGTTCTAGGGTCAACCTTGTTTCCATTAGAACTTGTTTTGTAATCTCCCAACATCCTATACAACTTCGAATTTTATATTAATACGCGAGACAATAATGTAATCCTCCTAATTTGTATTGAAATATTAAGCACTTGTTATAAATAAATACATGAACTTTTTGACTAAACGAAAAAGTAAGGATCCACAAGGCTAATTATAATAAATAAAATCATAGGACAAAGAATTAACGACAAACATGGATCTAATATTAGTCTTATTCCCATAACTACTACATGAAGCTACTCATTTATGCAAGCATAACTCCTCATACGAAAGAGAAATTAGGTGAGTCAATCCACGTGATACACAAGAATTTGGCAGCGACGAACACCGTCTACCCGTCGGACGGTGCGAGAGAAAGCCAATGAGGGAGGGAAGCAAGTGAGGAAGAGGAACGACGAAAGAGAAGTGTCGTGCATGTTTGAGAGAGCCAAGAAAAAAAAACACCGTGTTATTGCAAGAGTAAAAATAGAATAAAGGGAAAAAATAGAGTTTTGGACCTATACTTACAAAACCAATCCGGGAACCAATTCATGGGTGGGTAATTAATCGGACCCTGTTCCTGGACTGGTTTAAATCGATTCCGAATTTTGGGAACCGATTCCCGAACCGGTTTCAATGGGAATCGGTTCCCGACCCTATTTTCCCGGTGGGTCGGTCCGGTTCCCAGGTATACCCAGTCCGGTTGCACACCCCTAATAGGTTCCAAGTTCCATAAATGAGGAATTTCTTCCAATGGATAGGTTTCAAATTCTAGGTAGAATCTTTTTACCAAAAGAAAAAATTCTAGGTAGAACTTATATGGAACGTGGAACTACTCACCCCTATTACTTTGCTCTAGTAGCATAGAATCATTTATTTCCATTTTTAAACTTTCTAATATTAATTTATTTCAAGAATCAAAAAACAAGGGAAAATTTATCAAAAAAATATTAAATTTATTGCAATTGTGTCAATTTAGCCTTAGATTTTTTTTTTTTGGGACTAATTGAGCCGGAAATCTTTTACATTTGTGCAAATTTAGTTTATTGTTGGCTGGCGCTAATGTGGCATGATTAGTACTAACATAAACAATTTTTTATTATCTTTTCATCTTCCTTTTTCTTTTCTTTCTCCTTTTTTTTTCCTCTTCCTTTTTTATTTTTCGTTGCCAGACTGAGGCCACCTCGCCAGCCCCTAGCGAGGCTTGCCTTGCCATTGCCAGGCGAGGTCAACCTCCCCCAGCTAGCTTTCCCTCACCTTTGGCCAGTCGCCTCGGTCTAGTCGCCGGCTAAGAAAGGAAGAAAAAGAAAGAAAAATGAAAAAGAAAAAATAATTATAATATGAAAAATAATTATAATTTTGATTTTTTATAAAAAGAAAAAAAAGATTTTTATAAAGTTAAAAAATGCCATGGGTTTAAAATGGGTTTCCTAATACCCCATTTAGACCTTCTTCTTCTTCTTTTTTTGTGTTTTGCAAAATGGGTCATAAACCCATATTATGACCCGTTTTAAGTTAAATGAGTCATATATGGGTTAAGTGAAAGTTAAATTAGACCCATTTATAACCCATATTTAACTTTCACTTGACCCATATATAACCCATTTAACTAAAAATGGGTCATAATATGGGTCTATGACCCATTTTGCCAGCTCTACTAGAGAGAACGCTATCCTAACAATAGCGCAAGCAAAGATATCGAGATGAAGGAGGTGGCGATGGTGAAAGGAGAAACTGAGAAGGAGCGGAAAGGTCATGATGTGTTTTTCGCGGGCAAAAAAGGCCTCGAACGAAGGCTCAAACTTCTCTTATTTCCTAGATTCAGTCTTATGGGATTTTTCCTTTTGCGTTTTTGTTTGATCACTAGGGGGGTGAGTTTAAGTAACTCAAATCTTAAGGTGCCATGTGTCATGCTCTAAATGATTGACCGGTTTCATAGATTAAAATTTCCTTAATTGAATCCAATGTCTCTTTCACCATCTCTAAATCAAATGTCTAAAAAAAATTTAGAAACTAATGAAATTCCAATTTCTATTTTGAGTCTGGTTAAATTCTTCCATTTAACCAAAAAGTCGACCTTCGGCCATTTGTATGAAAATTTAAAATTTAAAAGGACTAATATCGACACCTATATGCAATTTTTTTTCGTTTAGAGTTGACTTTTTCTATAAGTTTAACAAAAGAATCAATCTAAAAGTCAATTCTTAATTTATAGACAAATTGATGCCTAATTACTAATGGAGTAAAATGCTCCTAATCTCTACATGCAATTAAGTTACTAAAGACGCTAATCTAATTTATTTATTTTTTGTCAAGAAACGAGTCTTGACACAATCATAGATCACAAGTTTTGAATTTTCTAACTTTAACTTTCAAAAAAAAAAAATTCAAGTATCAACATCACTTAAAATCAATCTTTGAATTCTTAACATAGTAAAAAAAAAATCAGTATATTCATTTCTAGCAAATAAGGCTTAAATAGAGTGGTGGGGGCATTGCCTCCAACTCAAAATAACTTTGAGTTGGAAATATAATTCGATTAGCAATCTGTTGCGTACAATCAAGTGCTTCGCCATACAACTTCCTAACAATCTTTTCTTTTTCTTTTTTTTTTATATTTTTTCATTTAGCCGTAAAAAGTAAACGCATGGACTGCTTTCTTTGTATTTTTCACTTTCTTGCAAAAGCTTTGGTTAAACACAAAATGTTAGGACGTTAAGAAAATACATATTAAACCCTTGAGGGCAGTTGAGCAACCAGAAACCTTAAAGAAGCGCCAAATTTGAGGGACTCTTGCCAAAATGAAAATATAGAACCAAAACTAGCACAAAGAAACAATAAAACATGAACAAAAAAGGGTCTCATTTTCATCAATTCGCACAAGCTGAATAAAGGAGGCATAATTAGATATCTTGAATTCATATTGACGCTGTGAACAGTCTAGAGTAACACGTCCGATGGACATCTCAATCAATGTGAATCTGATCCTTACCACCACTGCTGAAGATGGAGACTTTGAACACAACATCATCCCTATCAATGAGCTCAAATACACAGACATTTCCTACACACAAATGAGTTTCTCTTGCAAATGCTGCCCAACCAGCAGAGAAGAACACTCGGATTTCCCGCGTATATCTTGAGAGCTTCACCGGCCACGACCAGTCTGAATACCTAAGAGTTCCCTCTTTCTTGTTTTCTTGAATATGTTGCCTGACAAATTGACCGGGAACATGCTGCACATGGATAGACGTTTGAACAACCAATGTATGCCGAAAGAAGGACAATAATGTAAGCATGCGCCCTTGGAAAGAAAGCACACAAGGCAGGCTTTAGTCAACAGTCTTAAGAAGCTCATGAAAGCCATTGATCTTAACCCGCAATGTAAAGCATTTTCAAACAAATTACTGCCATTAATTGTATTTTAGGTTAGTACTCAATTCAAGTAACACTCTATCTTTTCACTAAGATAGTGATGGAGCAGCTTGTCGAGGATATCAAAGTGAATGGATAGTCCCCACCTAATTACTGTCTTTACTACTGTTCTTTCTTTTTTTTCCTGATTCCGCATTACTCCACCATTGGGATGCCCCACGATCACTCCAAGGAAAATCATTTCATATGGTTCCCAATACAAACCAAATCAAGAAAACACAATATTGATGCGAGATTAGATAGAGATCATAATTGAACTTGAAATATGGCAGTGATGGATCAGGCTCGAGATTGTACCATTTTCTTAAAATGAGACTGTTGTATCACCAGTTTGAAGAAGGGATGCTCCGAATCAAATTCACCGGCTAATTCAGGAGTAGTGAGAGGCCTCGAAGGAGTAGGATCACAAAACACTGGCTCAGAACGGTTCATTCTGCATTCAGACTCTTTGTTCCTGCCTGGAATTAAAATGAGAACTTTAAAAGACATTATCAGTGTGAATGTTTCTTTGATTGACTATGAAGATCTTTAGCATAGAAGTCATGTCATGCCACAACCAGCCTCAAGTTTCACTATAAATAACGTAAATCAAGTTTCCACCTGCACTGCTGAAAATGTAGACTCTGAACACAATATCATCTCTATCAATTAGCTCGAACACGCAAACATTTCCAACACACAAGTGGGTTCCTCTCATGAATGCAATCCAACCAGAAGAGAACCGTATCAACCCACTTGGATAATTCCTAAGCTTCACTGGCCATGTTCTGTTTGAATGCCTGAGAGTTGCGATTTCCTTGATTTGCTGAATGTGCTGCCTGATGAACCAACGAGGAACATTCTGCCCACACGCATATTTGAACAACCCGAGATCTATAAAGAAAGACTGGGGAAGCATTCCTTTATTCAAGCGAGCAAGCAAAATGTAGATTGACATGGTAGTTTTAGTAACTCTCATCAACAGTCTTAACAGGACAAAAATCAAGATGTCAAAGTCTCTGCTCTTAGAATTGGCACGAGGTGTAGAGGATCTTCGCCTTTTTAAACAAATGGGAATGAACAGATCCAAGGAAAACGCTATCTAGTTTCCTAAAGAAATCCAACCAGCTTAGGAAAGAAGTCAAAATAGCAAGTGAATTAAACTCTCGATCTTACCACTACATGATGTTCAATATAAGATGGCCAGATCACCACCTTGAAAAAAGGATACTCCGAGTCAAATTTGCAGGCCAATTCAAAACTACGGAGAGGCCACGAACTCATAGGACCACCAAAATTTGGCTCAGGATGGCTAGCTCTGCACCTAGATTGTCCGATCCCTTCTGTTCTTTAAAAAAAATGAAATGCTTATATGATGCCAGTCTGAAGTTTTCATTAGTTGATTCACTTACCATGAAAAGATTTAGCACAGAATGGAAGTTAATACTGACATGGAAATCAAGATTTAGATAAGTTGACCAAACGAAAAATTCGCTTTCTTCGCCTTAGAAGTTGTAACTACTTAACCACAATAAGCATTTCCAAATCCATTATGCTATCAGTCAACATAAACAAGCTTATCAAAAAGTTCTCAAGTACTTGATAAAGATCTAACAAAGGAGAGAGTGATGTAAGAAGAAACGTGACTTATAAAATGACAAGTCACACCTTCGAGATCTGGTGACGAGCAGCTTGGACTCGGCTGAGAACATGATGAATGTGGGTCGACCCTCTTCTTCTGACAAGGAGCAAAATCCTCCGAATCTTCAACTTCTATGACATCCTCCCTCTTTGGCGAGATAAATCCACTCCCGAGGTTTGATATGCTGCTCAACGAATAATCGATCTCCGAAGCACTCCTATCGAATATCATCACACGAAAAGTGGAGTTCCCTTTATATTTGAAAACTACAAGGTGACCGGGACCAATGGAGTAATGCTGCATAAATTCTCGCCACCCTTTCCACAACCAAACCGTGCCGTTGTTAAGTTTTTCTACTTCCGTACTCCAGGTCGAATTGCCCAGAACCTCGAGTAGCACCAAGCTCGAGAGATCCTTTCCATATCTTCTTAAGAACTTCTTCGGAATTCCCTATTCAGAAAACTCAAAAGTTACACTTCCAGGACTAAAATTCATCAAAATTAGATCAAAAGCGCAGGGAAAAAAGGAAGAGCACTAGGCAAATTTTAAGTTCTGCAACATGACAATGAAAGATCGGTTTGCACACAAGCAGGGTGTCACCGGGCAACTAAGGATCGAGTTTTAGCTCTAGTTGCTTCATTTGACAAGAGTTAAAACTAGAGAGACCCAACACCTTTGTCCACACTATCCTCAGCCAACCAATCCTCAATTCCAATAAAAAGAACTGATTTTTATCTAGAATCATTCAAAATGAACTGATTTTTATCTAGAATCAATCAAAATGAACACTTTTCTTCTCCAGGGTGTTCGTTTTTTCTCTCTTTTTCGCAAGAATCAAAAGGATTACTCAAAGCCAACCGCATGGAAAGATCCCCAGATTGAATGTAAACAGCAGCACGAGGGCGACAGTTCTAAACCAAGACGGAAACATCGCTGCGAAAAAGCGGGAACTTACGAGCTTCCCAGATTCAAGGGTGTCGGAGAGAATGATCTTGAAGAAGTGTGGGCTCTCGAGACGAGGTCCGGCCGCAGCATCTGGGTCGACGCCTCCATCTTCTCTCGGGCGACGGCGACGGCGAGCCATGTACGGCGGTGTCACGGGGGTCAGTGGAGGAGAAGCTGGAGGTGGTTCGTGCGCATCATCGCCTTGGGTTCTTCAGACAACCTTCTCATATAACAACCTTGAAATGACTAACAATGTTACTGATCATATGATAAAATTTTATAATATTTATGTCCTAAAAAGGCACAGATTTCTGTACTACAAATAAAAAGTCCAAACATTAATATGAAAAAAGCATATGAAGTTATATTTTAACCAGAGATAGGCATCATTACTTAGTTTTCATGGACCGGATAAATATGAATGTCACAAATTTTTCAGAAACGAAGCACAAAAGTTACTGTAGAACTCACCTAAGGAAACCATATCCAACCTGATCTCTTATCAACAAAGTAATCAAACCTATCGATGGCCTATATAAAATTGAGGTGTTAAACTACCCAATTTGCTAAACACCATTTATCATATGAGTTTTCTTCTCTAAAATTATGTAGTATTCTGATGTGCTGGAAATACACCGCATGATCATAATATACATGCATATTTATTTTCAAGTAAATTGACATATAAGTGATTTTCATGTTTGTAACTTCCCAATCAAAAGACGTGGTTGGAGAACTTCCTCCAACTCAAAATGAAGGAAAACATAACCCCGAGATGTCGGGCATGGCATTCTTTGGAGCCTGCTTTTGTTCTTCATACATACTTCAGAGTGGTCATAACTCCCTCTTTCCCTAATTTGGTGCATATGAACTATGAAAATTTCAAGGCTAACAAGACTTAATCTACAAACACAAGAACAAACTCATTCCCCAACACACAAGGTTTTCCCCTGTTTTTCTTCTAACCCATCAGTTAACATGTTCAGGCAACGTTCTGGTTCAAGTAGATTTACATTCTCTACCTGTAATCACCAGGGAAAAAAAGAACATTTATGTGAGCGAGCAGAAGCCAGCTCTTCGTCAATCAGTCAAGCAACAGATAAAGGGAGGCATGAACTAGTGTTGGCAAATTAGTTTCTCGAGTTCCTCTCGGCATTGTAAACAGCCTAATACGCGACAATTCCATTGATTCACCTCAATCGATGCAGATCACTTCCTCATTTACACTACTGAAAATGGAGATTCTGAACACTACGTTGTCCCTATCGATGAGCTCGAACACGCAGGCATCTCCTTTGCGCAAGCGAGCTTCTCTTGCAAACGCTGACCAGCCGGCTGCCAAGAATGCAATCTGGAAGCGCTTATAGCCATGGAGCTTCACCTCCCACGATCTGCCCGAATTAACAAGAGTCACCATTCGCCGGTCTCCCCGAATGTATGTCTTCATGAACTTCCAGGGAATGTTCTGCTCATATAGTAGTTTGATGACCAACCAGTGTACGATTGAAAATGAGCATAATATAAGCATGCAAATTCATGAGCGAAGCACAGAAGATAGCTCCCGCTTACCAATTTTGTGTATATATGATTTGGCAATATCACGACGTGGAAAAACGGATATTCCGATTCAAATTTGCTAGCTTTTTCATGAGCAGTGACGGGACTCGGACATGGAGAACCGTGAAAAGCTGGCTCCGAAGACCTCTCTCGGAATTGAGATTGTTCAGTTTCAATCCGACCTGCACCGCAAAGAGAATTCTCATAAGCACCAGTATGAAATTTTCACGCACGGACAATGAAAGAATTTAACATGGATCGCATCACTTTCATTCTCTTCCTGGAAGATACAACCGAGTAGATTTCGCACCTCCCAAATCATTATTTCATTCATCAATCAACAAACAGCTTCTTGAAAGGCTTTCTAGGATTTGAAAACAAATTGAGAATAGAAATAGTGTCAGCAGAAACATAACTTATAAAGAAACAAGTGACTGACACCACAAATTCAGATTTGAATATGGTGCCATCAGCGTCAGCGACTGTGCATTTGAATTGCCATGATCTTCACGAACCATACCGAAAAATTCATCATATAGGAAGCTCATAATTAAGGAAGAAGAAACAGAAAAAAAAGGTGCACTTTCATGGTGATACAGACAGCTCAAAGCGACACTCTTAGTGTTCATCTCAATCAACATAAATCAGGTCCTTACCATCACTGCTGAAATTGGAGACTCTGAACACAATGTCATCCCTATCAATGAGCTCAAACACGCAGACATCCCTTAGACGAAGACCAGTTTCTCTTGCGAATGAGGGCCAACCACTAGTGAGAAATGCCATCCTTCTGTGATCATAGCTCTTCAACTTCACTTGCCAAGATCTGTCTAAGTAACTAAGAGTCGCAACCTGCTTGTTCTTTCGAACATGTTTCCTGAAGAATTCACTAGGAATGCTCTGCCCAGGAGGTGTTTAACAACCAACATATCATTAGGAAATGTGGTAGAATAAGGATACACTCACGAGAGAAACAAACACGAGACGTGGATTGGCGATAAAATTTGCTAGTTTTGGGAGTTCTAATCAACCATTTTAACTGGCAAATGGAAGTTACCAACCATAACCACTTAACCTGCAATTTCGCATCTAAATGTCAAAATGTATACTCTTTCGCATAACTGAAGCCATTAATCGTGAGACAAGTACTGATACGATTCATATTTGAGTTCGATTCATACCATGAACACTCCAAGGAGAACAATAAGTCATGTGGTTTCCCACACAAACTAAATCAACTTGGTAAACACTAGAATATAAGACAAAATACAAACTGCAATCACATTTGAATTCAATGCATGCCACCGATGAATAGATCTTGGGATCTTACCAAACGTTGCTGAACATAAGAAGGCCGCATCACCACTTTGAAAAACGGATGGTCCGATTCAAATCTCCTAGCTTTCTCATGAGCAGAGACCGGGCTCAGAACTGGGGAAAAGTGAAAAGCTGGCTCGGAAGAGCTCTCTTTGTGTTGAGATCGTTTGCTTTCGATCCGACCTGCACTTACAAAGTGGAGAATTCTCATAAGCAGTATCAACTTTTCACGAATTCACAATGGAAGGGTTTAACATGGATCGCAAGTCAATATGCATGATCATTTTCATGCTCTTCCCAGAAGATATAACCAAGTAGATGTCACACCTCCCAAATTGTTACCTCATCAATCAACAAAGAGAACGTTTCTTAAATGATTCTTTTAGTATTGGAAAACAGATTAAGGAAATAGAAAGAATGTCCGCAGAAACGAAACTTATAAAACAAGAAGTGCCTGAAACCTCCAAATTAGACATGAATACGGCACTATCAACGACAGTGACTGTGCATTCGAATTACTAAACACGCACAAAAAATTCATAATCTTGGAAGGCTCATTATTAAGAAGAAAAAACAGATAAAATTGTGCATTTTTTATGGATTCAGCAGACTGAAATGAACAAAGGAGTTGTCATTAGGAATACTGAATTCCTAGGTGATTTAGACGGCTCAAAGTGACACTCTAGTGTCCATCTCAATCAATATAAATCAGGTCCTTACCATCACTATTGAAAATGTAGACACTGAACACAATGTCATCCCTATCAATGAGCTCAAAAACACAGACATCTCTTAGACGAAGACCAGTTTCTCTCACGAATGAGGCCCAGCCACTGGAGAGAAATGCAATTCCTCTGTGTTCAAAGCTCCTCAGCTTCACTTGCCACAATCTGTCTGAGTACCTAAGAGTCGCAATTTGCTTGTTCTTTTGAACATGTTTCCTGAAGAATCCACTAGGAATGCTCTGCCAAGGAGGTGTTTAACAACCAATATATGATTAGGAAATGTGATAGGATAAGGATACACTCACGAGAGAAACATGCACAAGATGTGGATTTATGATAAAATTTGCTAGTTTTAGGAGTTCTAATCAACCGTTTTTACTTGCCAATGAAAGTTATTAATCATAACCACTTAACCTGCAATTTCGCATCTAAATGTCAAAATATATGCTCCTGGACATAACTGTAGCCATCAATTTTGAGACAAGCATAGATACGATTCATATTTGAATTGGACTCATACCACGAACACTTCGAGAAGAATAGCAAGTTATGTGGTTTCCCACACAAATAAATCAACTTGGTAGACACTAAAATATAAGACAAATACAAACTACAATCACGTTTGAACTCGATGTATGCCACCGATGAATAGAGCTTGGGATCTTACCAAATGTTTCCTAACATAAGAAGGCCGCATCACCACTTTGAAAAAGGGATGGTCCGATTCAAATCCACTAGCTTTTTCATGAGCAGTGACACGGCTCAAACATGGAGAACCGTGAAAAGATGGCTCCAAAGAGCTCTCTTGACATTGAGACTGTCCGATTTCGATCCGACCTGCACCACAAAGAGGAGAAATCTCATAAGCACCAATATGAACTTTTCACGAATTCACAATGGAAGGATTTAACGAGGATCACAGATCATTATAGATTATCATTTTCATCATCGTCCCGGAAAATGTAACCAAGTAGATTTTACACCTCCCAAATCATCATCTCATAATCAAAAAAGAAACAGCTTCTTTAATGATTTTTTTAGGATTTGAAAACAGATTAAGAATAGAAAGAATGTCAGCAGAAACATAAGTTATATTGCAACAAGTGACTGACACCTCCAAATTTAGATTTGATGTAGCGCCGATAATGATGGTACTGTGCAGTTAATTACTATGAATTTCACACACCATACGGAAAAATTCATCATCTTGGAAGGCTCATAACTAAAGAAGAAAAAACAGATAAAAGTGCACTTTTTACGGATTCAGTGGGTACTAAACTGAACGACTGAGTTGTAATTAGGAATACTGAATTCCTAGGTGATTTAGACGGCTTAAAGTGGCAATTCTAGTGTCCATCTCAATCAATATAAATCAGGTCCTTACCATCATTGTTGAAGATGGAGACTCTGAACATAATGTCATTCCTATCAATGAGCTCGAACACGCAGACATCACTTACATGAAGACCAGTTTCTCTCACGAATGAGGACCAACCGGTAGAGAGAAATGCCATTCGTCTGTGTTCATAGCTTCTCAGCTTCACTTGCCACGATCTGTCTGAGTACCTAAGAGTCGCAAATTGCTTGTTCTTTTGAACATGTTTCCTGAAGAATTCACAAGGAACACACTGCCCAGTACGGGTTTGAACAATCAAAATATGATTAAGAAAGGTGATAGAATAAGGATACACTCACGAGAAAAACATGCCCAGATGTGGATTCATAATAAAAATTGCCAATTTCAGGAGTTTTAATCAACTGCTTTTAATTGTCGATGGAAGTTATTAATCATAACCACTTAACCTGCAATTTCGCATCTAAATGTCAAAATATATGCTCCTGGACAAAAACCGAAGCTGTCAATTTTGCAACTAGATATAGATATCATTCATATTTAAATTTGACTCATACCATGAATACTTCAAGGAGAATAACATGTCATGTTGTTTCCTAGACAAAATAAATCAACTTCGAGAACATAAGACAAAATAGAGACAGCAATCAAGTTTGAACTCGATGTATGCCACTGATGAATAGAGCTCAGGATCTTACCAAATATTTCTGAATGTAAGAAGGTCGCATCACCATTTTAAAAAATGGATGGTCCGATTTGAATTTGCTGGCTAATTCAAGGGCAGTGAGAGAACTTGGACCTGTAGAGCCACGTAAAACAAGCTCAAGATGACTTACTCAGCATCCAAACCGTTTGATTTCCTCTGCACTTAAAGATGACAACTGCACTAGATTTTATCAATTTGCTTATTATGATATTTACATTGATTGAAAAGTAATGTGATCTATTTTCAAAGTAAAAATAACTCGATGCAGTAAATTTGTCATCACCTTCACATTAGAAGTAACTAAATTAACTACATTGTCCACATACTTTATCCATCAACACATAAAGAAAGTTTATTAAAAAACTTTGAAGAAATCAAACTTGAAAAGAACTGAGGAAAGAGAGTTATGCTGAAACCGAACATGTTGGAAAATCGCAAGTCACACCTCCGAATCCTCGTGACAAGCCCTTTGAACTTGGCCTAGAACGAGGCGCGAACCCTTCTGAATCTTCGATTTCCACGACATCTTCCTCTTTTCGAGAGAGGAATTCAGCCTCAGGCCTCGGTCCGTAGCTTCCGATGCTCGAGGGATAATCGATCTCCGAAGCACTCTTGTCGAATATTATCACATGGAAAACGGACTCCCCTTCATATCTGAAGACTAGGAAGTGACCAAGACCGATGGAGTAATGCTCCATGAGTTTTCGCCACCCTTTACACAACCAAACCATGCCATCGTCACTCTTCTCTAGTTTCACAGGCCAGGTTAAACCGCCTTCAACCTTGAGAAGCACCAAACCCGCTAGATCCTTTCCATGTCTTCTCAAGAATCTTTTTGGGATTCCCTGTGACGAAAGCTTACGGTAAACACATTGCACTTACACGAAACCAAGCTCAAGAACGCCAAAAGCAATACAGGGGCGGGAAAGAATAGGAGACGTGCTGGATGAACAGCATGAGCCGAGAGATCTCCAGCAAGACAACAACCAGAACAAAAGAGACGCATAAGGGTGAAGGCAAAATCGACAATGCCATGAAGATAGCCGACGGATATGGAGCGAACTGTGAAGTGCGGACGAACTTACTAGCTTTCCAGATTCCAGCGTGTGAGAGAGTATGATCTTGAAGAAATGAGGACAGCTCGGTGGAGTGGCGGGAGTCGCCTCCTGCTCGGCACCTTCGTCTTCTACTCTCAGGCGGCGGTGGCCACGACGGTGGTGACGGCGACGGCGAGCCATGAACGATCTCCGGTGACTCTGACCGTTCGACTACCCAGGAACGAGAAGAAAGGAACGGCAGGGAGTTGGCGCGTCGGATGGAAGCGTGTGCTTTCGTCTTTGAATTGTTCCAAGTTGTACCGACAGCTTTACACGTGGCGTCTCCTGCTTCGGTGTCCCTCCAATCTTGTCAACAGATTACACACATATCACTTTTTAGATTTCGTAACCAAGCCTCCGAAAAACCTACAAGCTTTTAAGCAAAAATTACAAAAAGGTCTGTCAACTTTTGCTGATATTCGATGTCTTGTCAGAAGAATATTACGAACATTGTGACTATTATATACCGATTTAAGAAAAATACTTACCTGAATAATTTGAGTATGACTTTCCTTTTTTGAAAATCGTTCAAACTTAATATATTGATAATTACTTCAACAAAAAAAAAAAAAATTGTAATAAGCCTTCTTTCGTTACGTCCACTTAAAAATTGACATATGTCCACTTAAAAATTGGCATGTGTCCACTCATGCAGAATTAAATTAAAAAAAATAGAAGTTTGTCTAGAAAGATATTCTGCCATAGAAGCTTATATCATTGTCTATAAAGAAAAAGCTTCTTTGCTTTGTTGCCTATTGAGACTTGTTCATACATGGTCATCATTGGCGATGATTAGGGATAAGAATAGTTATAGGGTAAAACTTGGAATTGAAAAATCGAACTGTTTCAAGTTTCAAGATATGTAAAGTAGGTTCCAAGTTCTAAAATTTGATAAACCAATTTCGACAAGTAAGTTATAGGTTCTATGTAGGTGGAACATAGAACCTAAATTTTGGAAGATGTTTGTGTTTTTTTTTGTCTATATTTTCGCACAATCCTGTTATATTCCATAGCTTCTGATGATGAATGTATAATCTGGAAAAATTAGTCGATGCTTCTATTTTATGACTAAAATTTTTACATATTTTTCATGTCTCTAAATATAATTTGTGGTCAATGAATTACAATGACAAATGATGGTCATTAAAGGTAATGATTCATTGTAATCGTTTAATTAATAATATATATGAAATATAGACAAACCTTGGAATCAATCCTGCAACTTGTAACAGGATAGGTTCTATGTTCTAAGTTGTGTTCGGTAGGTTCTATATTCAAAAAAATAAGGAATCTCTTCCAAGGTTCCAAGTTCCAAGTAGAATCTGTACAGAATATGAAACTGCTCAACCTTAGCAATGATTGTTCAAGATGAATCACCCATTGCACATCGTTTGCAGCCATAGAGGAGCCATGTCGCCAACTCCAGACATGGTAGTTCCCAAGCTAGATGTGAAGACGCAACTCCGCATTTGGACTGGTAAGCCATGGACCAACAAAGATTTCGACCATGGTTGAGGCAGATGCGGACTAGCAGTGAGCAAGACAACCCCAAGTAATGACGAAAGGGGTGGCTTGACCTAGACGCATGGGACGTGGTGCTCGTGACTTCGCTGGTGGCGATGGCGGGGGAAGCACAAAGGTTGGACACATAGGGCTCTAGATTGGATGAGGAAGGGGAGAGAGAGCTAGTTATGGATGAATGAGAAGGAGGAAGAGAGAAACAAGTGACGGATATTTAATTTTTTTAAATTATTTCCACATATATTGTTGACGTGGTATTGTGGACGTATGTCAACTTGCAAGTGGATGTGAGTGAAAAAATACGTGCCACAAATAATATGCATTCCTTGAATATTTTTTCTACTCTAGTAGATTCTATTAATTAGCCATTGGGGTTTGCCCCAGTAACCACCCTTTCAACATAGAATGGGGAGGTAGGGGGTTCAAATCCCCACCTTCTCAGGGGGGATTGGGGTGGGGACAATATAGTTTCAAGAGTGGGTTTCGACTCCCACGCCCTACAAGGAGGCAGGGCAAAAGTCTGAGAGTGAGAGTTAGAGTAGGAATATAATAGAATCGACAAAAAAAAAAAGATTTCGTTAATTTAAAATTAACATAATGTTGAATAGTTTCATATAATATTAACTAAATAAAAGATTTACTAATATTCCATGAATTACATTGAACAAATCAAAATTTTATGAAAGACATTACACACTTAATTAAAGTTAAAAAAACTATTACTATCATTTTCCCAAAACTTTATTGCATCTTGAAGAAATTACATTGAACTTGCAAAACTTTCAAGATGATCCACATTCCCTCCAAAAAATTTTGACCGTTGCACAAAATTAACCTCGGTCTTAAAAGATCTCCACGGATACCCGGTAGAACCAATGTAAAAGTGAACATTTTCTTTATTAGAAAGCTAATTGTAATCAAAGAAAAAACTAAAAAAGAGGGAAAATCCTTTTACTGTTATGAACGTTTGTGCTGATATTTTTAGTATTTTAGTTGATTTATTATTCCTTCTTAATTTAGTTTTCTCTCAATTGTTTATATCTTTTCATTTTTTTTACGGTAATTAAGGGTAAAAGAAAGATTTCCTACAGAAAATAACATGAAATTATACTTGTACATCTTGAAAACCTCATGCATTGCCTATACGAACGGAAAAAGTAGAGTTAACGGAAGTTTAGTGCGGTATCATGTAACGGTTGAAAATTGGACACTGAATGGTAACAACCTCCAAAGTTCATGGGAGTTTTGTGTAATTTTCCCTTGCATCTTAATACATGTGGATAACTAGTCCACTGAAAAATAAAGAAATTCATCGTGCAAATCAATTTAGGAAATAGCTATTTCATTAGTGTTCTTACTCTGTAGGTGAGAGCATAGTTCCAATGTAGAAAGTAGAATCTAAGAATTGGACTAATGGGAATCTATACAGTTCTATATAGGTTCTTGGGGAACCTGTTTCAATGAATAAGTTTCAGGTTTTAAATTGGTGAAACTTGGACCTGGAACAAGTTATTGCATTCTTCTTATTTTATGTCTTCGCGCGATCATGCAATATTTCATGGTATTCGATGATAAATGTATAATCCAGAACCATTAGTTTAAACTTTCATTTTATGATAGAGACTATACTTTATTAATGTTTCATATTTCTCGTCTATCTAAATATAAATAATGGTTAATGAATTATAATAATAAGTGGTGATCATTAAAAGTGATAATTCACTGCAATCATGCCATTGATAACCTGAGTAGACCCTAGTTCTAGGGTTGGTTTTAAGATATGCAGGGCGGGTTCTAAGTTCCAAAAAAGATAAACTTCTTTTAATTGATAGGTTTCAAATTCTAGGTAAAACATATATGGAACGTGGAGCCGCTCACCCTTGTTACTTTGCTCTAGTAGCATAGAGTGACTATTTATTTCCATTTTTAAACTTTCTACCATTAATTTATTTTGCGAATCAAAAGATAAGGGAAAAATTATAAATAATTAAAATTCCTAAATTTATTGCAATTGTACCAATTCTGTCACACCCCCGCCCCATCTCTAGCACGAGAGCATGAATCGGCGGATTAGCATCAACGCCTCAGGCAACATCGAACGTCTCGAAAGTCTTTTATCTTTAGTTAAGCACATGCGGAAGCGATAATAAACAATCTCCGTACAAACAAATATGGAAGCCAGGCAAGACATGTGCAAGTCAAGCAAATAAAAGCAACATATACATACATACATATATTTCACACATCAAAAGCTGTTTTGATTACATGTCTGTCCTAGTCCTAGGCTACTTATTTTCGTTTCCATATATAGTCAATCAAAATGCTAGGGTAGCCTAACTCCTCTACCAAGCTGCTCCCAAAAGCGACCCCCATGCTAAGTTCATTCCTTTCTTGGACCCTGGTTCACCCATCACACACCTGAAATGGTGAAAACAACAAGAGTGAGTCGATGACTCAGTAAGTAGAAATCCTTAATTCTCCTATAGGAGGACCATCTCGCCATCAATCGTCAGATACAAGGTCACCACCCACTTATCGATGGCAAATCAATAGAAGGTTCGTGCCTTGCCTGCTTATGCATATGAAAGGCTTTCAATTGTCTATATGTTTTCAAGAATCAAATATAAGGAGTTAGTGCATATGAACAAGCTTTCCAAAGATCCATGGCTTATGATCATTTCGGTCATAAAAAGGGATACGCGCATCTCATGAAACTCATTCAAGCACTAAGTAACACAATTCAAACATATGCTCAAACCGATGCAAGGACTTAACAATGCATATCAAATAAACCCAGCTTTTGCAAGCATCACACATGAATCAATCATGAACCACACATGGACTTTCATTTTTTTCCTTTTTTTTTTTTTGGTACCCAGGGAACCCCATACAGCCGGTAGCCGGCGGGTAAACCCTGAGGCGACGCTAGCGAAGGACCCACCACCCTGACGTCCCGCGTAAAACTCCGTGCAGCCAGCGGGATTCGACCCCCTCCACTTTCGTTAGCTTCACTAGAGAGCCTTATCCAACTGGGCCACCGCAGACGGTGGTTTTTTTTTTTTTTCCTTTTTCGTATCATATTAGTCGAACTTAATCGACTCCTCCAGTAACAATCGGGCATCAGTCCCCCCTTGGCAACCGGCATCGTCCCAATCTCATTATCAGGATGGCATCTAGGGCGACCCCCAGGCATCGGCCTCACCCGGGCCGGTATCATCAACGATCTCAATATCGGGATGGCATTGGGGCTTTACCCAAGCAACGACCCAGTATATCCCAGCATTGGCATATAGGTCCATCGTGTATCCATGCATTTCAAGCATCAACCAATTCATGTCATGTTTAAACTCTTAATCGAATAAAAGGCCCAAAGGCGTGCCATGCAAGGTGAACTAATGAACAACTCTTGTGTTTTATTAAATCAAACTCATGCCGAATGCCATTCGGGCTCGTGACCTTGACTTGGAACCATTCACTCAGGCTTTAGCATTGTCCATAGCCATCGAGACCTCTCCCCAACATCTGGGTGTGCTCGACACTCATGCGAGATCATGAACTTACTTAATGCAACAACAAGTAATATAAACACAACAAGCATAACAACACAAGAAAACGATGACATGATCCTAAAATCGATAAGTGTAGCACATCGCCCTATCGATCACCCTATCGAAGAGTTAGGAAAATCTACTTACTACTTTTTAGACCTAGTTCCAAGATGCTTCTTTGGCGGTTGGTCAGCGTCTAGGGCAACTTGAAAGAGAGGGACATGAAAGAGAAGGGAGGAAGGGAGAGGAAAAGAGAGAAAGGCCAAGGCTTAAAATGTGAGGAGGGCTCATATTATTTATAGGCCTTCTCTTCTTAGATTTTTATTGCAAACTCATGATGATGCCTAAATAACGAGTTGGCCCACCTATCTTCTCAAGTTGGCCCCTAGGTCATTTGGTGTTGGCTTATGATTGATCCACCTATTTGCTTATCCTCCAAGGCTCACTCTAGGCTCATTATTGCCTATGGCGCCTAAGGGACACATAAGCCCCTTTTATGCCTAATGTCTTCTTCTGATTGGCTGGTTTTGTGCCTTGCTCATCAAGGCTATAATCTAGGGCCATCATACCCTAATATTTATCCAAGATTTAGTCATCAAGAAACTTGGACTTTGGACAACTTGTTTTCCAAATTAAACACATGAGTATATGACTCATTAAGCTCATTAATTAGCTAGCTTCCAAATGCATTCAATACATTCTTATGTTCAAGCCAAGAAGACTCTAGATTGGCTTCTTTCTCGAGTTAGGCGTGTAGCTCCCTTCCCCTTCAAGTTGGGCACGTGATTCTCCCATTCTAAGACAAAAATAGTTTTGAGTAATTTTAGAAATCAGTACCATTACCTTATCAAACATACTCGAAAAATTATATAATTTTAATATGTTGTAAAGAAGACCTTAGAAAATATTTTTCATGAAGGAATCCAAGCCAAATTCGTTCTGTGGAAAGAGCAACAATTCATTGAACACAATCCAAAAATTCATCTATCGAGCAAATTCAACAGTCAGAGAAAGAGACTTATTTCGAAATCCAAATCTTCACAAAACTCTTTGAAATTTTAATATGTTATAGATATGGATGTCATTTAAAACTTTTGTGAATGAAGCATTCCAAGCTTCTCCAAATTCGTAACATAAAAAGCTCTAAAAAATTGGCAAATAACAAAGGTCCAGAAATTTCGAAAATTAAATGAGGTAAATTCTAGTTGAAAAGAGGAGTGTTCTCACTTGTCCTTGAATCATAGTCATCTATGACTATACAATATTATCTCCCAAGATCCTAAGTAGGCTCTATACTAGCTTGGACACTTGTCTCGGTTATTTATTGGTTAATGTCCAAAAGAGATAAGGTAGACTTGTCTTGGTCCAAAAAGTTGGACTTGTATTGACCTTCTCCTCTCTCTCTCTCTCTCTCTCTCTCTCTCTCTCTCTCTCTCTCTCTCTCTCTCTCTCTCTGCATGTGGCTTCTCCTTTGTAGGTTTCAAAGTCTACCATTCACACTTAGATCCTAGGATATTAATGGCCTAGGCTATAGGGATATCTTTCTCCTCACTTTATTTAATTTGTTCATAGTTGTTCACACTTGTTCACATTGGTTCACACTTGTTCATATTTGTTCACACTTATTTTCTAGGAATGTTTGACTAACCTAAGGCCTATTTAGCTTAGCCTCCTGGTTGGGACCAAAAGAAAGGTCGAAATCGAGGATGTTACAAATTCAGTCTTAGACTTTTCTTTTGGCTAATTGAGTCTTAAATCTTTTACATTTGTGCAAATTTAGTCCATTGCTAGCTAGCGCTAATGTGGCATGATTAGTGCTAACATAAACAAATTTTAATTATTTTTTCTTTTTCCTTTTTCTTTTCTTTCTCTTTATATTTTTTTCCTTTTCCTTCTTTCTCTGGCCGCCAGATTGAGGCAACCTCGTCGGTCCCTAGCAAGGTTTGCATTTCCATCACTAGGCGAGGTCAACCTCCCCCAGCTAGCTTTTCCTTGCCTTTGGACAGTCACCTCGATCTAGCAACCGACCGAATGAAGAAGGAAAAGGAAAAAAAAAATAAAGAGAAAGGCAAAAACAAGAAGAAGAAGAAAAAGATTAAAAAAAATCGAAAATTACTAAAATATTATTGAAAATTATTTATGTTAGCGATGGCCTGCCAAATTTGGTTGAATAAACTGAACTAGCACAAGCAAAAGGTTTAAGACTTGATTGGCCCAAAAAAAATTATAAACTGAATTAGTACAATTGCAATAAATAAAATTGTTTTGGTAATACAAAAAAACATGTCATGAGTGTTAGTATACTGATATACATAAATTATGTTAATGAGTAGCTAAAGAGGCTATACATAGGCTAATGAGAAAAATCTCACTTTTGAAGAACGAAGGATGTGCCTGTTTTCAATAGAGAAATTATTTTTCTGAAAAGTGAAAATGCTATATTTGATCATTAAAATATATTCATTAAGTAAGTTCCCACGAAACATTTGTTATTAAAATTCCTATGTATTGACGTGTTTTTAACTCTCAAAATACAATTAAACAGTATTAGATTTGATATCGATCCTTCCAATTAAGATGACTCATCCCTTTTTTTAAAAAAAAGATTACTGTAAAAGTGCAATCAAATTCTAAAATATTTAAAAGTGCAGTTAAATTCTAAAGTTTATCTAATTAATGCAATCAAATCTCACTTTCTGTTAATTTTGTCCAATTTGACTAATGGAAAATGTTATTGTCACTTTTCCTTAATTTTTGGAAGGAGAGGTGTTAATGTGTCAAACCCGTCGGCCATTATAGAAGGAAAAAAGATTAAAAGAAGTTGTAAACGCAAATTGACAGTTAGCACCCGCGACCGTGGAAAACTGGAAGGACACTTCAGCTTTAGTTTTATTTAACATTGCGATGCTCTTTTTTGATAATTTTGCCCACTTTGACTAATGGAAAAAGTCATTTTCACTTTTCCTTAATTTTTGGAAGGAGAAGTGTTAACGTGCTAACCCCGTCGGCCATTATAGAAGGAAAAATAATAATAAAAGAAGTTGTAGACGAAAATTGATAGGTGGCACCCACGACCATGGAAAACTACTCCAGCTTCATGGAGCTTGACCACAGCACTTGAGCTTTAGTTTTGTTTAACGTTGTGATGCTCTTTATGTTTTTCTTTTTTTTTTAATTGATGCTCTTTATGTTCGATGGGTGTAGTTTCCACTTTCATCATTAGGAATCAACACATTGCTTCCGATCCTCTAAATCAAGAAATCAAAATGACTGATGAGGGATACAGTGAGTTCGTGTTGCACTGAAAGTAGTTATACAACTTCTCCAAATTTTGAAAGCTCTTATCTCCCAATCAAGATTTAGGAAGTTTTTCTCTTCCAATATAAATATAGATCTACGAATTCCTATACTCGTTTAACCTCTCCTAATCTAACTCTAGATCTGAAGTCTGTTTAACTAATTTTTGGTGTTTTTCTCTTTTCTATTCGATAAATGTAGTTTCCACTTTCATCATTAGGAACCAACACGCTGCTTCAGATCCTCTAAATCAAGAAGTCAAACATGACTGATGAGGGATACGGTGAGTTCGTGTTGCACTGAAAGTAGTTATACGACTTCTCCAAATTTTGAAAGCTCTTATCTCCCAATCAAAATCAAGATTTGGAAGTTCTTCTCTTCCAATTTAAATATAGAACTAGGAATTCCTATACTCGTTCAACCTCTCCTAATCTAAATATAGATCTGAAGTCAATTTAACTAATTTTTGGTGTTTTCGTATGGTGATGGTATTAAGTACCCTACGCATGTATCGCTCATTGGGCAAGTCATAACTATTAGAAAATGATATTTCGGTATTTACCCATTGCTTATGATAACGTGAGATTTGATAACTAGTCAACGTTCATTTTACTTTGATGAAATTAACTAAGTAGTTTAATTGCACCAATTTTTATGTTTTAGGATTTAATTGAATTTTCTAAATATTTTAAAACTTAATTGCACATTTAGATTATTAATGCATTTATTTTATTTTTTTCTACGACATCGCTTACCTTACGTCAATAGATTTGATATCTGAACATCCAGTACGGCGTTTTCCGACACCCCCTCGGGCATTGCAATCTGTGAAAGACAATGGCATGAAGAAATGAAAAAGAAGAAGCCGCCGGCACAGAAAAGACCAGACACATCGTCATTCTCGTCTCTGCTTTACCTTTTGGCTTTTTCTTTTTTTAATTATTTATTTTTTGAACACCAAAATAAATGTTGTTTTTACAAAGATCCTCTCTACTGCTGATTGGAAGAACTATATGCTCGTTTGAGCAATCGGAGGAAGGGGAGAAACGGAAATTTGGAGAAATTTTGAAGTCTCAAATTCTCTTCATCTCACAAAGCTTTCAATTTTTTTTCCTTAATTTTCTTGCAAATTTTCTTTCTCACTTCATCAACAGCTCACGCCTCCCATCTTAGATTGCGTCTCACCACTCGCATCGCCCGTCCGTCCGTCCATCCATTTCTCCCTCTCTCTATGTGTGTATGTGTTCAATAGCGACACCGGCCTCAAGTCCAATAAGCTCTATAAGGTCACCTCCGATATGGACCACCAAAGGTTAGATGGACATTCGTGGTAATCACTATAAGCATATAATTATTCATCATAATTTGAACAACTTTTAATCGAAATGGTCAACCTTTATAAGTTAAAAAAAAAAAAGGTACAATCGAATAGTACAATTTAGTTGCACACCATAAGAGCTTTCCAATGGCACCCAATTTGCCAAATTAAACAGAGCGGATCTCTAAATATTGCAAAATTTTAACCATTTCGATACAAATGAAGTTGGACAAACTACATATTTCATAGATCGACGTGGTTCGTAAACTTTCCAATGTCTTCAAAATTGCCTCTATTGGAGCTTTTCTCTATTAGTTGTTATGATTTTTCACAAGGATGCTCTGTTCAACTTGATTCACAAAAACCCACAATCTCGACACTAATTCAGAAAAAATGGATTGCATTTATGGAAATTCTGTGTCGCTAACTTTTTGTGAGCTGAAGAATCAATTCGATGAAACCTTAATCAAACTAGTTGTACTCCGTCAATATTTGATCAAATTTTATTTCAAATATATATATAATTTCCATCCTTGTACTTTCTCTATTTTTCTTAACCAGTGCCAATAATTGTTAATTTGTCAAATCAAGTCCTTTAACTTTAAAAAAATTTCATTCAAGTCTTTCCTACACCAAATCCAACTAACATGGCCGTTGGACACTCATTGTGTGATAGGAGTTCTAGCAATATATTGTACGGACTATTAACGGATGGTAGATTTGGATCATGAGTACTAATTTAGGGTTTTCGATGAGATAAATATTAACTTAGAGTAAATGTGTGGTGAATTATGTGTCGAGTGGGTACCGGCTTGCGAATTTTTTCGATGAAAATTAGTTTATGATAAATGCGTCAAGGTTACCATGAGATTTTATTAATATTATCCATTTTTTTTTTTGCCTACTCAACTATTGAATAGATGTATAATGACACCTCTTATGCTATTTAACAACGGATTGGATAGATAGAGTAACGAGGGCTAATTTTGAAATAAAAACTTAAATGTGTGCACCTGTGTGAAACATTTTTAATTTCATGCTATTCTTTATAATATAGGCATAGTTCATGCTGTTTTTTCTTTAAAATGAATTTTGGCTTTAAAAAAAAGTTAAAAACCGTCGATCTTGAGTTCCAAAATGAGAATTACTATATTCAAATTGCTTCACATGCATTCTAAAATTTATTATCATATTCAAATAGTATCAGAATTGTTATGCTCGAATTACAAAAAAAAAAATTCTTGGTAGTGCTAATACAAGATGTAATTTTGATTCTCCGATTCTAAAAACTTGCTAATTTTATGAAGTTGGCTTGTAATTGGAAGTTGGCGTGTCAAAAAACATGAATTACACCCCTGTACGAAAATAAAAAGGACAGACATTTTTCGTGATTTTTGAATAATTGCATTAAGCTCTTACCTTATAGCCTTATACAATAAATTCCCTCTAAAGCACGGCCAATTAAATTAAATTTCATTAATTAATTTCCCTAAAATAGCGCCGCGAAACACGCGCTTTAACGTTATACCCCCCAACGTGCACGGCATTCCCACCCCCCGAACGACTGTTGACCGCTTGACTTGTGACCGTTGCTAAAGGCGAGCACGCAATCCGACGGCTCCGAAACCGCCCCTCCCCCTACGGACGCCACGTGTGCGGCGGCGATGCCGTCGCAACTGTCGTCGCTAGCCCCAGCTAAGGGCGGAAAAGCGCGTGATTGATCGGGCGCCCGGTCAGAACATACGAATGAATCTAGACCGTCAGATCGGCCCGGGAATTTCCCGATTATTATAATGATCCAACGGTCGACTCCCGCACCACCCCCCCCCAAAACACCGACTCGAAGCGCGAAACCTTCTATAAATACCGCCGCTCTCTTCTCCGTCGTAAATCGCATCGAAAACCCTCTCTCCGATCGGCGGATTTTCTCCCACTAAGTTTAAGTTCCCTCTTTCTCTCTCTAAGAAGCAGTTCTTCTCTAGCTCTTCCTCTTCTTCCATGGCTGGCTCAAGCACGTTGCTCTCTCTGGCCGCAATGGCGGTCCTCCTCGTCGGCCTGGCGGCGGCGCAGAGCCCCGCCCCGTCGCCGGCACACACCCCGTCCAAGTCGCCCTCGCCCTCGGTCTCGCCCAAGGCCTCGCCGTCGCCTCCTCCGCCGGCGACGATGACCCCTCCGCCGGCTTCCGCCCCGTCTCCCTCCACCGTCGCCACCTCGCCCCCGCCGCCCTCGACGCCGTCTCCCGGCCCCGGGGGCGCCGCGCCGGGATCTACGCCGTCGGGCGTGACGCCCGCTCCCGCGCCCAGCGGGGCCGTGAGCAACGGAGTTGGCTTCGCCGGGGCGGTGGCGATCGGCGCCCTCGTCGTCGCTGGTCTGGTCGTCTAGGCGATCGCCGGATTCCTGCTGCTAGCTGGCTACTATTTATTTCTTTTTTCTTTCTTTTTTTGAATTTTTCATAATACTCGGAGTTCTTTTTTCGATATTTTTTAGGCGTGGAGAGATATGGACATTGGAGAGATCATTACAGAGGATTGATTATATATTATCTATCAGTAGATCATATTATTATTTATTGCCAATAATAGTCGTTTATTTATTTTGTTGGTGAATGGATACTCATTCTTTTAATTATTGTTTGTGATTCTTGTTCGCTTAAACAAATACTGTCCATATATTTTCGAAATTGACACCATTTCTAATGATCGGAAACTGGTCTAATGCTCTCATTATTTGCATTTCCGAACGCTACTCTATTCCCAATAAAGAGCATTAAAATAACAAAATAAAGAGCATCTCAAATCATGCGAAAAAAAAAAATCAAAGATTTCTCTGTACTTTACCGTTATCAAATTCCTCGCAATTCTATAATTTCTAAGGAATAATGATACCAAAAAGGCCAACAAATCTTAATTTTTCTCACAAATTTAATTAAGTGGTATCAATTAAGTGAGATTAGAAATGTGGGCATTGAACAAATTAAAGATTTAAGCATTTATACACCTGACGGTGGAAACAGACCAGTTTGAAGGCAAGAAGAGCAAAGAAAAAATTTGTGAAGGGATTATTGAGAAAAGTAGAACTCAATTAGTAGACTGGGCTTTGTTTTGATTTTTTTTTCTTTCTTAGCATTAATTTTTTTTTGGTAAGGAATTCTTAGCATTATTTTTCTTTTTTAAATTTTCATATCTTCTTTTTTCTGATGTGGCATTCTATGGGCGCCACATCGGCGCCACGTGTAAATTTGACATTAGTCAAATTGAATGTATTTTAACGAAGAGACTGATTCGATAAGTAAGATCAAGAACTAGCACTTTTTATGATAATTTTTATGACTTCCAAGTACATTTATGTCCCTTTGTTCAATGACTAAAAACTGACGAGGATACATGACTCACAAGACGTGGAACAAGAATTCGTTGAATTCAAATTGAGCTTTCGAGGGCTTGAGAAAACATATGACGACAAGAGATTCAAAAATTCTAAGCAAAAGATATATACTTAATAAGTTGATGAGTTTTTGGAAATTTTTCAATAAAAGTATGAAATGATATCGTTTTTTTTCAAATAAGAGCCTAGAGTAAATATTATTTTAAAAAAAGGGGCTTGAAACGGATTTTATTTTCAATGAGGCCCAAATAGCCATACAAATCTTGAAGAATGGCTTGACTTCATCGCTCGTTAAGGGCATTTTCATCATTTAAATTTTTTGTTACTTTTTTTCTGTTTTTCCTTTCTTAAAAAAGACAAACTAAAAAAATTGGAGGGCTAACATCCCTCCCCCGCTCGAGGCCATGTCCCCATCACCAGTAGGGCCGTTGACGATAGGGCATGGGCCATAGGGGGCCCTCCTGCCTATTTTTTTTAATTTTATGCTTTTTAAGTTTTAACTTTTTTTCTTTTCTGAATTTTCGAGAAAAAGAGGAAAAAAAGAAAGACAATAACAGAAATGCCCTCGATTAATTGGTGAGGCGAGAGTTTTTATTTAAAAATAAGGTTTATTTTATATTTTTATTTTAAACAAGATTCATGTTAAGTCATTCTTTGATAAAAAAAAAATATGGCATTTCAGACTTTTTCTTTTTGGAAATTTTCCAGTTGTTTTGAAATTTATTTTGGGGCTATGGGAACGTGCTACGAAGTACGAAGATTTGGACCCTTTACAACTGTCCCCACCAAAGCCCCCCCAGCTAAGGCCCCAAAACCGCGTGATTGATTGGCCACACCCGGTCAGCAGACACGCAACGAAATCACTACCGTTGGATCGACACGCGGGGATTTTTCCAATCGTACGGATCCAACGGTCGACTCCGACGAACCCCACCCCAGTACGGAACTCTTGAGCACAAACCTTCTATAAAAACCCCCCGCCCTCCTCCACAGCAAAACGCACCCCAAAACCCTCGCTCCGATCAGCATACTTTCTCTCACTAAGTTTTTCAGTTTTCTCTCTCTAAGAAGCTCTTCCCTCTCGCTCGCTCTTCTTCCATGGCTTGCTCAAGCGCGTTGCTCTCTCTGGCGGCAATGGCGGTCCTCCTCGTCGGCTTGGCGGTGGCGCAGAGCCCCGCCCCGTCGCCGTCGCCCTACATCTCGCCCAAGGCCTCGCCGTCGCCTTCTCCGACGGCGTCCGCCCCGTCTCCCGCCGGCGTCGTCACCTCTCCCCCGTCGCCCGCGGCGTCGTCTCCCGGCCCCGGGGGCCCCGCGCCGGGATCTACGCCGTCGATCGCGACGCCGCCGGCCGTGGCGCCCGCTCCTGCTGACAGCGGGGCCGTGAGCAACGGAGTTGGCTTCGCCGGGGCGGTGGCGATCGGCGCCCTCGTCGCCGGTCTGGTCATCTAGGCGGTCGCCGGATTCCTCCTGCTGCTGCTCCCTGGCTACTTTTTATTTTTTTTTTCTTTTTTATTTAATTTTCATAATACTCAGAATTCTTTTTCAATATTTTTGTGCGTAGAGAGGTATGGACATTGGACAGACCATTACAGAGGATCGATTTTATATTGTTTATCCGGAGATCATATTATTATTTATTGTTAATAATATTCGTTTATTTATTTTCTTGGTGATGGATATTCATTTTTTTTATCCATTATTTGCGATTCTTGTTCACTTAAAGATCAATTTTTCGAAAATAGCACAACACATCACGATCGAGAAAAAAAACATTGTTATCTGATCTAATGATTAGCTTATTTGACAGTTTTACATCAACATAAGAAAATAAAGGTAATTATCTAAAATGGAGCGAAAAATTCAAAGATTTCTAAGGAATAAAAAAAAAAGTGAGGACTTTGCAATTCAATTACCATTCTATAATTTCTAAGTAATAAGTCAATTAGTGATATGTTAGTAAGATTAGCGAGTCGAGAGCGACCACTAAAATGTTAGATGGCTCGCATATGGGAATATGATCACATTAAATGAACTAAAAATTCTGAGATCGCATTTGCATGCGTTAGTTAAAAGTATGAAAATGGCATAAAATAAAGTAAAAATTGAAGAAACACATTTGTGACTGCTCGCAGTGAAATCAAGGGCAAGAAAAGGAGGAAAAAAAAAGAATTTGCAATGGATGATCAAATCGGTTTGATAGTTGATAATTGATGGGGACAGTGCCGTAAGGCGTGTCAACTCAGCTATGAGCATTTAATCCACATTCATTCACTTCAGGCGCGGGAGGTTACCATACCTATCTATTAATCGGTATATTGAGAAAAGTATACTAGATTATTGAGAAAAGTAGAACCATCAATTATGGGCTTTGTTTTGAATTTTGTAAACTTTTGTATTCTTAGCATTATTTTTCTTTTTAAAATTTTCAATTTTTTTTTTATGTGACATTTTGTGGGCACCACATCAGCGTCACATGTATTAAGAAAGTATTGAGAAAAGTTGCATCAATATTTTACATTAGTCAAATTGAATGTATTTAACGAAGAGACTAATTCGACGAGTTTTATAAACACTTTTTTAAAGTTTTAAGATCAAGTAGTAGCACATTTTATATCAATTTTTATGACTTCTAGGTAGCCTTGTCTTCCTTTATTCAATGATTGAAAACTTGACCAGGATGCATGACTCACAAGACCTCAAACAAGAATTCATTGAATTCAAATCGAGCTTTCGGGGGCTTGAGAAAACATATGACGACAATAGATTAAAATTTTTTAACCAAGTGTCGTCCCTTTGTTTCCACAACTAGTTCCTAATTTGAAAATTAACCTATCCTAGAAATTAGATCAACACTTGATATTATTAGAAATTTCCTAGGGGCTGAATGATATACTCAAGAAGTCGATGAGTTTTTGAAGATTTTTCAATTAAAGCTTAAAGTACTTTCGTTTTCTCAAATACTAGCTTAAACTAAATATTGTTTAAAAAAAAAGCTTGAAACAGATTTTATTTTTTGTAAGGCCTGAAATAGCCACGTAAGTCTTGAAGATTGGCTTGACCTCATCGGTTCATTAAGGGCATTTTCGTCCTTTAATTTTTTTGTTACCTTTTTTCTGTTTTTTCTTTCTTAGAGGCTAGCGGCCCGTTTGGTTGGACTTTCCCAAGGGGCTTTGGGCCCCGAAAGCCCCTTGGGAGAAAATTTTTGTGTTTGGCAAAACTTTCGAATGCTCTTTGGTGGAATGTGAGCATTCCAAATGCTGAAAGCCCAATGCTGGGTGGGGCAGCTTTCAGCTTTGGCATTTCCAAAATGCCAAGAGCCACTGTTCATTCTTCTTCCCCACCATCTTCTTCCCCGTTCGGTTCTTCTTCCCCCACCTGAGAGTCGGCCGAGTTTCGTGGTTGGGCACTCAGCCGCAAGCGGGCTACCGGGATGCCTCGCCTGAGGTCGCGCAACCTCAGGCGAGGTGGCCTGAGGTCGGGCGGACCTCGGGCATCGCCTGGGTCGAGCGACCCAGACGCCGCCGCCTGAGGTCGAGCGACCCAGACGACGCCGCCTGAGGTCGCGCGACCTCAGGTGGCGTCGCTTGGGTCGCTCGACCTCAGGCGGCGTCACCTGAGGTCGCACGGTCGCACCTGAGGTCGCCGCCTGGGTCGTGCGACCTCAGGCGGCGGCGCCTGGGTCGCTCGACCTCAGGCGGCGGCGCCTGGGTCGCTCGACCTCAGGCGGCGGCGCCTGGGTCGCTCGACCTCAGGCGGCGGCGCCTGGGTCGCTCGACCTCAGGCGGCGGCGCCTGGGTCGCTCGACCTCAGGCGGCGGCGCCTGGGTCGCTCGACCTCAGGCGACGCCGCCTGTGGCTGCGCGACCTCAGGCGACGCCCTGGGTCGCTGGACCTCAGGCGGCGTCGCTTGAGGCCGCGCGACCACAGGCGGCGTCGCCTGAGGCCGCGCGACCTCAGGCGACGCCCTGGGTCGCGTGACTCAGGGCGTCGCCTGAGGTCGGCGCGACCCAGGCGGCTGGGTGGTGCCACCCAGGGCGTCGCCGAGGCGACCTCCGGCGAGCTGCTCCCCGCCACCGCCACTGCCTCCCCGCCGCCACCAACGCCACCGCCACTAGCCGCACCCCCACGATCACCCAGCTACATCTCCTCCTCCCTTTTCTTTTCTTTTTTTCATTTTTCTTTTTACTTAGAAATAGCTTTACAAAACATACACAAAAAATGGTTATGACCTTAAAAAACCTCAAACTGGTATACATGTGACAAATTTACTCCAAACTATTTTTTTGACCTCAAAAAATCCCAAACTGGTATACTTTTAACAAATTTACCCCAAACTGGTACACTTATGACAAATTTACCATTTATTAGTTTTTATTAAATTTTACAGTCAAATTATTAAGTTAGCAGATGGTATATTTATCACAAATTTACTAATTTGAGGTTTTTTGCAGTCAAATAAATTAGTTTGGAGTAAATTTATCATAAATATACCAGTTTAGGGTTTTTTTTTATGGTTAGTCAAGATAAATTTGTCACAGATATACCAATTTGGGGTAAATTTGTCACATATATATAAGTTTAGGGTTTTTTAGGATATTAACTTTATTTTTATTTCAGACAAGATTCATTTTAAGTCATTCTTTGATAAGAACATGGCATTTCAGACTTTTTCTTTTTGAAATTTTCCAATTGTTTTCAATTTTATTTTGGGGTTATCGGAAGGTGCTACGAAGATTGGAGCTTTTACAACTGTCCCCACTAAGCCCCCAGCTACGGAGAAAATGTTAGGTACATCTCTTCCTCCAGCATGACAAACAAGAACGAGCTAAGGCCCCAAAACCGCGTGATTGATTGGCCACACCCGGTCAGCAGACACGCAACGAAATCACTACCGTTGGATCGACACGCGGGTCTTTCCAATCGTGATACGGATCCAACGGTCGACTCCGATGAACACCACCCCTGTACGGAACTCTTGAGCACAAACCTTCTATAAAAACCCCCCGCCCTCCTCCATCGCATAACGCACCCCAAAACCCTCGCTCCGATCAGCAGATTCTCTCTCTCTCACTAAGTTTCAGTTCTCTTTCTCTCTCTAGGAAGCTCTTCTTCCATGGCTGGCTCAAGCGCGTTGCTCCCTCTGGCCGCAATGGCGGTCCTCCTCGTCGGCTTGGCGGTGGCGCAGAGCCCCGCCCCGTCGCCGGCCCACACCCCGTCCAAGTCCCCGTCGCCGTCGCCCTCCACCTCGCCCATGGCTTCGCCGTCGCCTTCTCCGACGGCTTCCGCCCCGTCTCCTCCCGCCGGCGTCGTCACCTCTCCCCCGTCGCCTCCGCCGTCGTCTCCCGGCCCCGGGGGCCCCGCACCGGGATCTACTCCGTCGATCGCGACGCCGCCGGCCGTGGCGCCCGCTCCTGCTGACAGCGGGGCCGTGAGCAACGGAGTTGGCTTCGCCGGGGCGGTGGCGATCGGCGCCCTCGTCGCCGGTCTGGTCATCTAGGCGGTCGCCGGATTCCTCCTGCTGCTGCTCGCTGGCTACTTTTTATTTCTTTTTCTTTTTTATTTATTTAATTTTCATAATACTCAAAATTCTTTTTTCGATATTTGTATGCGTAGAGAGGAATAGACATTGGACAGATCATTACAGAGGATTGATTATATATTGTTTATCCGGAGATCGTATTATCATTTATTGTTAATAATATTCGTTTATTTATTTTCTTGGTGATGGATATTCATTTTTTTTATCCATTATTTGCGATTCTTGTTCACTTAAAGATCAACTTTCGAAAATAGCACAACACATCACGATCGAGAAAAAAAATTGCCATTTGATCTAATTATTCACTTTTCCAAATGCCACTACAGTCCCAATAAACAGTTATTTGACAGTTTTAATTCAAAATAACAAAATAAAGGTAAAATTATCTAAAATGGAGCGAAAAATTCAAAGATTTCTATGTATGTACTTTACCCCAAAAATTAAAAAGTGAGGACTTTGCAATTCAATTACCATTCTATATAATTTGTAAGGAATAAAATACTATGCCCAATTTTGAATAATACACGAAAAAGGCAATCGTTTCTTATGTAAGTTTAAATTTTTCTCATAAAGTGATATTAGAAAAGTGGGTAGATGGCTCGCATATGGAAATATGAATATTTGGGGGACCACATCAAATGAATTAAAAGTTCTAAGATGGTATTTACATGTTTAGCTAAAAGTAAGAAAATGGCATAAAATAAAGTAAAAGTTAGAAGAATCACGTTACACCTTATGAAGATATGGGGACAACATCTTGACTTCAGCAGTGAAATCAAGCGAGCACAAAGAAAGAAATTCCCGGAAGAAATGCAAACTCCTTATGGCAGACAGAAAGTGTGCAGATGATGATATCTTAGTCATAGCCCAACCAGTTTGAAGGCAAGAGCAAGAAAAGGAGAAAAAGAAGAAGAAGAAGAAGAAAATTTGCAAAGGGTGATCAAACCGGTTTGATCATCGGTAATTGATGGGGAAAAGAACCAGTCTACTAATACGTTATTATTGATTAGCTTTGTTTCGAATATCTTTGAATTCTTTTTTTTTTTATATAATTCTTAGCATTGTTTTTCCTTTTCAAATTTTCAAATATTTTTTCTCTAATTCAATGTTCCATAGGCGCCACATCGACGTCACTTTTCTCGAGAAAGTATTGAGAAAAGTCGCATCGGCATTTTCTGTTAATCAAATTAAATGGAGTTAATAAAAGACCTTGATTGCATCAATTTAATAGGTCTCGAGACTTAATTGCATTTTTTAAAAATTTTAAAACTCAAATAATTGAACTTTTTGTAACAAGTTCTATGACTTTTGAGTGCAATTACCTCTTTATTGAATGACTAGAAACTAGACTTGGATACATAACTCGTAGACGCATAATTGATTCATCGATTTCAAATCAAGCTTTTGGGGGCTTGGGCAAACATATAACAACAACAGATTCATAAATTCTAACCAAGCATCATCCCTTTGGTCCTACGATCGATTCTTAACTCAAAAGTTTCTCTGTTTCATAAATTAGAAAATGCCGAGATAAGAAATAACACTAGATATTATTAAAATGTTTAATACCACACAAAAATCGCAAAATTATATACCAGCAATTAATTTTCATTAAATTTTATTGTTAAATTACTAAATTGGATGACACAGAGTTATAACTATACCGGTTTGTGATTTTTCATGGTATTAATCTAATTTATGGAAAATAATGGATGATGAATTTATCACAAAAATATTAATTTATAATTTTTGATGATAAAAAAAATTAATTTAAAATTAATTTATTATATGTGTATTAATTTAAGATTTTGTATGATGTTAACTCTTATTGAAAATGCCCATAATTGCGAAAGATGTACCCGGTTAGTCGTCGATGTGCTGAGAATTTAGTTTTGGGCTATTAGAACGTGCTAAAGAGACATAACCCTTTACAACTGTCGCCGCCAAACCCCAGCTATAAGGCTGGCATCACCGCGCAGGACGGAGAACCGCGTCGCTGATTGGCAATGGCCACGCGGTCAGAAAAATACAAATAAATCTCGACCGTCGGATCGATCCGAGGGTTTCCGATTAGAATGCGGATCCAACGGTCGACTCCGATGAACTCCACACCCCTGTACGGAACTCTTGAGCACAAACCTTCTATAAATACCCCCCGCCCTCCTCCGTTGCATAACGCACCCGAAAACCCTCGCTCCGATCAGCATATTTTCTCTCTCTAAGTTTCAGTTTTCTCTCTCTATAAGAAGCTCATCCCTGTCGCTCTCTCTTCTTCCATGGCTGGCTCAAGCGCGTTGCTCTCTCTGGCCGCAATGGCGGTCCTCCTCGTCGGCTTGGCGGTGGCGCAGAGCCCCGCCCCGTCGCCGTCGCCCTCCATCTCGCCCAAGGCCTCGCCGTCGCCTTCTCCGACGGCGTCCGCCCCGTCTCCCGCCGGCGTCGTCACCTCTCCCCCGTCGCCCGCGGCGTCGTCTCCCGGCCCCGGGGGCCCCGCGCCGGGATCTACGTCGTCGATCGCGACGCCGCCGGGCGTGGCGCCCGCTCCTGCTGACAGCGGGGCCGTGAGCAACGGAGTTGGCTTCGCCGGGGCGGTGGCTATCGGCGCCCTCGTCGCCGGTCTGGTCATCTAGGCGGTCGCCGGATTCCTCCTGCTGCTGCTCCCTGGCTACTTTTTATTTCTTTTTCTTTTTTATTTAATTTTCATAATACTCAAAATTCTTTTTTCAATATTTTTGTGCGTAGAGAGGTAATGGACATTGGACAGACCATTACAGAGGATTGATTATATATTGTTTATCCGGAGATCATATTATTATTTATTGTTAATAATATTCGTTTATTTATTTTCTTGGTGATGGATATTCATTTTTTTTTATTAATTATTTGTGATTCTTGTTCACTTAAAGATCAATTTTCGAAAATAGCACAACACATCACGATCGAGAAAAAAAACGTTGTCATCTGATCTAATGATTAGCTTTTCCAAATGCTGCTACAGTCCCAATAAACAGTTATTCGACAGTTTTCACAAAGGTAACTATCTAAAATGGAGCGAAAAATTCAAAAATTTCTAAGGAATAAAAAAAAAAGTGAGGACTTTGCAATTCAATTACCATTCTATAATTTCTAAGGAATAAAAGTCAATTAGTGATTGTTGACACCCGATTTTTTGTCGACATTTTAAACATTCTTTTTACAAAAAAATAAAAATAAATAAAGAACCAAAAAGATTTTAAAAAAAATGAATGAATGAAAACATAAAAAGAAATAAAAAGGAGAGAAAAAAATGAAAAGAAAACAAGAAAAAAAAAGGGGGGGGGGGGAAACAGACACGCTCTCTCTTTTCTCTCGGACGATCTCTCTCTGGCGAAGGAGGATCCCTCTCTCGAAGAAAAACCAGGGGCTGAACGGTCTCTGAGGAGGATTCTTGCCTGAAAAAGCTTGCACTCTCTCTCTCTCTGAAAACGATTTCTCTCTCGAGCGGGTTGGGGGTTTTCGGATTGGTGGCTCGACGGTTAGGGTTTTCGGAGGATTTCGATTGATCGAGGGCGGCGAGATTAGGTCGCGACAGACTTGGCGACTCCACTGGGGACTGGTTACTAGATTAAGAGGACTTGAAGCCGTTTAAAAATGATTGTTGTGT
Organism: Eucalyptus pauciflora; assembly: GCA_007663325.1. Classification (NCBI taxonomy): domain Eukaryota; kingdom Viridiplantae; phylum Streptophyta; class Magnoliopsida; order Myrtales; family Myrtaceae; genus Eucalyptus; species Eucalyptus pauciflora. The sequence continues at coordinate 288,342 of VMYD01000165.1, forward strand.
TTTAACTAACATGTCTTGTGTAGGATCACTTGCATGTCAAAGTCGCGTGGAAAATCAGGTTAGTCGCTAACCTTATGTTAAATGGTCTTGTAGGTGGGAGTTATAAGGGGAGGCGTGCTTGTAAATCCTTTGTTTTGCAGGTGGTGTGAGGATGTATGAATGTATGAGGGTTTATATTGAAGTGCTGGATGTTTAAATTTAAATGCATGTTTACAAGCTTTAGCACAACACCGCACACACAACTGCGGTCTAAAACCCCGATCGCCCAATCCAGGACCTTAGGAGGGTTTATGGGTGGAATCTGCGAGTGAATACTCGTGGTAATCCATTACTCACATAAACCAGTTTATCCCAACTGATAAAGATAGCACTGATCGACGATAGTAGTGGTGGGTAAACTATTTTTATCATTTGGGATGAGGACCTTGAGCCTTTAGCACCCTCACCTTAGGCGTCGAAACCTCACAGTCTCATGCGACATGTGATTTGTGCTTGCCATGTGTTTGGTGGGTAAGAGATCGTTCTTCTTTTATCGTTCCTATCTTTTTACTCTCCATATTTCAATTATGCACTTTATATTTCAACGATGATATGTTTTAATCATGAGTGCCCCTTTAGGTTTAGATATAGATGAGTAAATTTGAAGTGGACTTGATCCCGTGCTTGGGAATCTCAAGACTCTATGGGAGAATCTCAACCCAAGACATCAAGACTACGTAGAAAAACGCATAAGTTTCCGTCGATGAAGCAGACTTGGAGAGAGAGATGAAGACTCACCAAGCTACCATTGACTACGTATACCGTCAAGTAGAACTTGAGCTCAAGGTTCAGTTGCTTTATATTCCCAAGCCTCAAGGTTTTCAGCGAGCTCATGTTAAGGAGCAAGAAGACAATGCCTTAATCGATGAGGAACGCTTGGCCCATGATAACAAGTGTCTCTGTATTGATTCCACCTAGTCATTTGGTTTTCATTTCATATTCTTTTCTTGTAAAGGGATTTCCTTTGTGTTTCTCTCCTTTCTATTGAGGTTTACTTGTATTCATTTTCATATCTCATGTAAAAATTACATGTAAAATTGAACCACTTTGTAAGCTTCAAGAAAGCAAGGTTTTGTTTTCCCTTGTAATTGTTTAATTGAAATGAATGAAATTCATGAACATTTCCATGTAATTTTTAGAAAAGGGGCAATTCTGATTAAATATTTGTCGTCGTTCCTTTTCAATTGTATAATTTCTTTTGAAGAAATTTTGATAAGAGGATGCTATATGATACTGGGATCATATACACTTCTTATCATTATTTCATCTCAAGAAAATATAAAATTGACTAGGATTTGTACTTTAATGGTTTCTTTTGATTGTACTATTCCGAATCATTTTCTTTTACAGGAGGTTTTGAAAAACGGCTGAAGAAAGATTTGTTATACGAACTCGCCACCAAACAAAAATGGAGAACGAAGACACTCGAACCCGTGTCATTAATATGGAAAATCAAATGGCACAAATGATGGCATTATTGGCTGATCTCTCTAGCCAAGTCAGAAACTTGACGTCTGTAACTCCTGCTTCGTCTACCATGAACATTCCTACCGCGCCCGCTGAAGCGCCGATGGTAGAGCCCATGGGGAAAGGGCCTGCTGAAGAAATTCCCATTGCAATCCCAATAGTTATTGGTCCAGAGCCTCCCTCTAAGGAGATTCCAACTTCGCACTTCGATGAAGAAAATGCAAGGCGTCTTGCGAAAATTGAGGAGCGCCTTTGCATGCTGCAAAGCTATCAGTTACAGGGGTTTGATAAACTGTCGCCATTTGCTAAAGTTAATGTCCCCGAATACTACAAGGAGCCTGAGTTCACAAGGAAATACGACGGCATCAGATGTCCTAACACTCATTTGAAATATTATTTGGGCAAGATGGCCCGTTATTCAGATAATCCCCCACTCTTGATTAATTCATTTCAGGACAGCTTGTTTGGTCCTGCGTTAACATGGTTTATAGAGTTGGACATGGAGAAGATCCGTACTTGGGAAGATCTCGTTGATGAATTCCTTCAGCAGTACAAATTCAATACTGAAATTGCTCCGACTCGAGAAGAATTAGTCCGGGTTGAGAAAAAGAGAACTGAATCATTTAGAGCCTACGCTCAAAGATGGAGGGTCACCGCGTCTCAAGTAAAACCGCCATTGTCTGAGAAAGAGACCATGAAATTGCTGCTTCAAGCTATGCCCCGTGATTTTTTCGAAAAGATGTACAACCATACCTGTATGAACTTTGCCACATTTGTGGAGTTGGGTGAACGCATCGAGGGGATCATGCGTGAAGGAAGGTTGACTGAGACCACAAATCGTCGATATGCCCCGAAGAGAGATAAGGAATCGACTGTGGAGATTGCTTATATACAAAATTCCTCTTCTCAGAAGCAGTACAACCCTCAAGCTCATAAACCTGCCATGGAAGTAGGGGGCTCCTCTCGAAACTTTGATCGCAAAGGAAAAGCTCCCCAAAGGCAATTCACCCCGTTGCCTAGACCAATGTCACAATTACTTCCAATGCTAATCGAAAATCATCTTGTGGCAAAAGAAATCCCGAGGAATAATCCGCCAAAGTTTGCTGGATTCGACCTTAATAAGACATGTGAGTATCATATGGGTGAAAAATGTCATCACGTGGATAATTGTTTTGTGCTCCGTTATAAGATCCATAATTTGTTGGATAAAAAGCTGCTCACCTTTAAGGATTCAGCACTGAATGTCCAACAAAATCCCCTTGCAAAGCATTCTGAAGATGTCAACATGATTTATGGGGATGTCGATGAGAATGTACTCTTGATGAATATCCAAGAGATGGAACAGAGCATACCATTCGATGATCACTATTTGAAAAGTCATGTCGTTCATGATGAAGAAGACCTTATTTCAATTTTGCCAAAGGATAAAGAGGTCTGCTCCTACAACGAAGAAGAGGATGAATACAAAACCTCCCGTTCAGATTGTGAACTCGTGAGGAAAGCCTGTGAAAAGGGTGTAGTAGTAGACACCTTGGGACAACCAAGTGGGAAATACGACTTTATGGTCAAGTATACTTTTCCTCCAGCTTATTTTCAAAACCCTGAAGATATCGTCCCTAGTGGGTGGGAAGAGGAATTCAAGGATGACTTCATGGCTATGATTGAACCTGTTGTGATTGATTTGTCTAAAGGGAAAATCCCATGTGGGAGTGATACAACTGCCAAAAGTGTCATCGAAGTCGGCTCATTGAGTGATAATTTTGGAGCCATGAAAATTTCAAGCACGGGTTTTGGTCCCGTTATAATCGAATTGCCACAAGAAATTGGTGAATGTTCCAATACCAAAGTGACTCTTACTCATGACACTAAGGCGGTCCCTTGGAACTATAATACAAATGAAATTGATGCTATCACTCGATCAGGTCGAATCTACTCACCACGCGAAGGTGTGGAAAAGAAGGCCGTAACTGATGAGGAAGCTGAACAACTCCTCAAAACACTCAAGACAAGTGAGGCAGAAGTGATTGACCAATTGCGCAAGATACCTGCACAGATTTCCCTATTGGAGCTTTTCAAGATTTCTGAGAAGCATAGAAATGCTCTCCTTAAAATTTTAAATGAAGTTCATGTGCCCGAGGCCATTGGGGAAGTGCAATTGGAAGAGTTTGTGGGTGCTATACTTCTAAGAGATCAAATTACTTTCTCTGAGAAAGATCTCCCTCTTGAGGGCCAAGCACACACTAAGGCGTTATATGTGTCCGCTCAACATTTTGAGACGAAGATTTCGAAGGTCCTAATCGATAATGGCTTTGCCTTGAACATTTGCCCTTTATCCACCCTTCATAAATTGGGGATAGGAATGGAAAATGTCTCTTCTCCAACGATTCCCGTTCGAGCCTTTGATGGGATGAGGAGAGAAACAATAGGGGGAATTCACTTACCACTAACGATTGGCCCTATTACCATGACCCAAAAATTTCAAATACTAGATATCCCGAGCAACTTTAGCCTGCTATTGGGACGACCTTGGATCCATGCTGTAGGAATCATTCCTTCCAGTCATCATCAGATGATGAAACTTCCTATTGATTGAAAGATTGTGACTATCCGACGTGAAAGAGATGTGGAAACTTTCCATAACAAGGCCATACCTTTCATTGAGCCCGAGGTCAAGGGAGAGTTGAGCTATCACTCATTTGAGATGGTGTCTGTCACTCATGTACCTGTTGGGTCGATTATCGAGAAGCCTCGGTTCTCAGACGCCTCCCTGATGGCAAGTAGAGAACTCCTCAAGAACGGTTTTGCTATTGGAAAAGGTTTGGGTAAGCTCGCCCAAGGCATATCAGATCCTATTAAAGTGGTCAAAATCAACAGGCGTGAAGGCCTGGGTTATCAAGGCGACCATAAGGGCCAAGGTAATCGCAAAGGCCCAAACATCAAAGGTAAAAGCTACCAACGTCTCTTGCCTCTACCTTTGAAGGATTTCTTTCCTGGTCCACCGAAACTCTTGCAAGAAGAAGAGGCCAATGTCCATCACCTTACTAATTTGTTTGAAGACGGTCTGGTTGGCATGATTGGCGAAGATGAAGAGCCTACAATCCCCACTGTGTAAGGGATGTTTTTAGTTCTTGCATTTAATTTTTTATTGTATTCCATTTGTTTCTCCCCTGCGAGGGAATTTCATTCATTTCTCCCCTACGAGGGAATCTATTCATTTCTACTTGTAATAATCTAGATCACAAACTCTATGAATCCAGGATGATCGACATTGTAATGCAATTTTTGCATATTAATAAAATTCATGTTTTGTTACTAGACGTGTGAAGCCCAAATCAGTCCTATGATGATGCTTTGAGGCCTGAGCTTCCACATGATCTATAGTTTCAAAATGTTTTGGTGGAACGAGGACGTCCAATGACATAAGGGCTAGTTCCCAATGAATTTCTTCGAAAACTTGAATTTGAAAACAATTTGTTTTCATGACATTTACATACATTGCGTTCATTTATATGCATACATATTAACCATTTTTCGATTGTATCTCAGGCACGACATTTCACATCACGATAGTTATTTGCATGGCTCGGATTCACATTCAAAAGATTGTGACGAAGCCAATTATTCCGATTCAGAGGATGAAGATGATCCCCGAGTTATTGAAAAGGAATGGCTCAGACATGAAGAGTCCAAACCATTTTTTTAAAAGTTTTAAATTTTTTCCTTTTCTGAATTTTTTTATAGAAAAGAAAAAATAGAAAAAGGAAAAAAAGAAAATGCCCTTGATCAATTGGTGAGGTGAGGCTGAGACTAACATGGTACTTTAGGTTATTATTTAAAAATAAGGTTTACTCAATTATTTTATGGGTTAATACCTTAAAAAAACCACAAACTAATACACATGTGACAAATTTACTGCAAACTATTTTTTTGACCTCAAAAAATCTCAAACTAGTATACTTTTAACAAATTTACCCAAAACTGGTACACTTGTGACAAATTTACCCTTTATTAGTTTTTGTTAAATTTTACAGTCAAATTATTAAGTTAACGGAGGGTATATTTGTCACAAATTTACTAATTTGAAATTATTTTAGAGTAAATTTATCATAAATATACCGGTTTAGGATTTTTTTATGGTTAGTCGAGATAAATTTGTCACAGATATACTAGTTTGGGGTTTTCATGATCAAAAAATAGCTTGGAATAAATTTGTCATATATATACCAGTTTAATGTTTTTTAAGGTATTAACCCTATTTTTATTTCAGACAAGATTCATTTTAAGTCATTCTTTGATAAGAACATGGCATTTCAGGCTTTTTCTTTTTGAAAACTTCCAATTGTTTTCAAATTTATTTTAAGGTTATCGGAACGTGCTACGAAGATTCGAGCTTTTACAACTGTCCCCGCTGAAGCCCCCAGCTACGGAGAAAATATTAGGTACATCTCTTCCTCCAGCATGACAAACAAGAACGAGCTAAGGGCCCAAAACCGCGTGATTGATTGGCCACACCCGGTCAGCAGACACGCAACGAAATCACTACCGTTGGATCGACACGCGGGTCTTTCCAATCGTGATACGGATCCAACGGTCGACTCCGATGAACACCACCCCTGTACGGAACTCTTGAGCACAAACCTTCTATAAAAACCCCCCGCCCTCCTCCATCGCATAACGCACCCCAAAACCCTCGCTCCGATCAGCAGATTCTCTCTCTCACTAAGTTTCAGTTCTCTTTCTCTCTCTAGGAAGCTCTTCCTCCATGGCTGGCTCAAGCGCGTTGCTCCCTCTGGCCGCAATGGCGGTCCTCCTCGTCGGCTTGGCGGTGGCGCAGAGCCCCGCCCCGTCGCCGGCCCACACCCCGTCCAAGTCCCCGTCGCCGTCGCCCTCCACCTCGCCCATGGCTTCGCCGTCGCCTTCTCCGACGGCTTCCGCCCCGTCTCCTCCCGCCGGCGTCGTCACCTCTCCCCCGTCGCCTCCGCCGTCGTCTCCCGGCCCCGGGGGCCCCGCGCCGGGATCTACGCCGTCGATCGCGACGCCGCCGGGCGTGGCGCCCGCTCCTGCTGACAGCGGGGCCGTGAGCAACGGAGTTGGCTTCGCCGGGGCGGTGGCGATCGGCGCCCTCGTCGCCGGTCTAGTCATCTAGGCGGTGCCGGATTCCTCCTGCTGCTGCTCGCTGTCTACTTTTTATTTCTTTTTCTTTTTTCTTTTTTTATTTAATTTTCATAATACGCAAAATTCTTTTTTCGATATTTTTGTGCGTAGAGAGATATGGACATAGGACAAATCATTACGGAGGATTGATTATATATTGTTTATCCTGAGATCATATTATTATTTATTGTTAATAATATTCGTTTATTTATTTTCTTGGTGATGGATATTCATTTTTTTTATCCATTATTTGCGATTCTTGTTCACTTAAAGATCAATTTTCGAAAATAGCACAACACATCACTATCGAGAAAAAAAAAATTGCCATTTGATCTAATTATTCGCTACAGTCCCAATAAACAGTTATTTGACAGTTTTAATTCAAAATAACAAAATAAAGGTAAAATTATCTAACATGGAGCAAAAAATTCGAAGATTTCTATGTATGTACTTTACCCCAAAAATTAAGAAGTGAGGACTTTGCAATTCAATTACCATTCTATAATTTGTAAGGAATAAAAGTCAATTAGTGATATGTTAGCGAGTTGAGAGCCACCACTAAAATACTATGCCCAATTTTGAATAATACACGAAAAAGGCCATCGTTTCTTATGTAAGTTTAAATTTTTCTCGTAAAGCGATTTTAGAAAAGTGGGTAGATGGCTCGCATATGGAAATATGAATATGTGGGGGACCACATCAAATGAATTAAAAGTTCTAAGATGGTATTTACATGTTTAGCTAAAAGTAAGAAAATGGCATAAATAAAGTAAAAGTTAGAAGAATCACGTTACATCTCATGAAGATATGGGGACAACATCTTGACTTCAGCAGTGAAATCAAGCGAGTACAAAGAAAGAAATTCCCGGAAGAAATGCAAACTCCTTATGGCAGATAGAAAGTGTGCAGATGATGATATCTTAGTCATAGCCCAACCAGTTTGAAGGCAAGAGCAAGAAAAGGAGAAAAAAGAAGAAGAAGAAGAAGAAAATTTGCAAAGGGTGATCAAATCGGTTTGATCATCGGTAATTTTTTTTTTTTTTGGTCAAAGATCATCGGTAATTGATGGGGAAAAGAACCAGTCTACTAATACGTTATTATTGATTAGCTTTGTTTCGAATATCTTTGAATTCTTTTATTTTTATAAAATTGTTTTTCCTTTTCAAATTTTCAAATATTTTTGTCTCTAATTCAATGTTCCATAGGCGCCACATCGACGTCACTTGTCTTGAGAAAGTATTGAGAAAAGTCGCATCGGCATTTTCTGTTAATCAAATTAAATTGAGTTAACAAAAGACCTTGATTGCATCAATTTAATAGGTTTCGAGACTTAATTGCATTTTTTAAAAATTTTAAAACTCAAATAATTGAACTTTTTGTAACAAGTTCTATGACTTTTGAGTGCAGTTACCCCTTTATTGATTGACTAGAAACTAGACTTGGATACATAACTCGTAGACGCATAATTGATTCATCGATTTCGAATCAAGCTTTTGGGGGCTTGGGCAAACATATAACAACAACAAATTCATAAATTCTAACCAAGCATCGTCTTTGGTCCTACGATCGATTCTTAACTCAAAATTTTCTATGTTTCATAAATTAGAAAATGCCGACATAGGAAATAACACTAGATATTATTAAAATGGTTAATACCACAAAAAAAAAATCGCAAAATTATATACCAGCAATTAATTTTCATTAAATTTTATTGTTAAATTACTAAATTGGATGACACAGAGTTATAACTATATCGGTTTGTGATTTTTCATGGTATTAATCTAATTTACGGAAAATAATGGATGATAAATTTATTACAAAACTATCAATTTATAATTTTTGATGATAAAAAAAATTAATTTATTATATGTGTATCAATTTAAGATTTTTTATGATGTTAACTCTTATTGGAAATGCCCATAATTGCGAAAGATGTACCCGGTTAGTCGTCGATGTGCTGAGAATTTAGTTTTGGGCTATTAGAACGTGCTAAAGAGACATATAACCCTTTACAACTGTCGCCGCTAAACCCCAGCTATAAGGCTGGCATCACCGCGCAGGACGGAGAACCGCGTCGCTGATTGGCAATGGCCACGCGGTCAGAAAAATACAAGTAAATCTCGACCGTCGGATCGATCCGAGGGTTTCCGATTAGAATGCGGATCCAACGGTCGACTCCGATGAACTCCACACCCCTGTACGGAACTCTTGAGCACAAACCTTCTATAAATACCCGCCGCCCTCCTCCGTTGCATAACGCACCCCAAAACCCTCGCTCCGATCAGCATATTTTCTCTCTCTAAGTTTAAGTTTTCTCTCTCTAAGTTTAAGTTTTCTCTCTCTAAGAAGCTCATCCCTGTCGTTCTCTCTTCTTCCATGGCTGGCTCAAGCGCGTTGCTCTCTCTGGCCGCAATGGTGGTCCTCCTCGTCGGCTTGGCGGTGGCGCAGAGCCCCGCCCCGTCGCCGTCGCCCTCCATCTCGCCCAAGGCCTCGCCGTCGCCTTCTCCGACGGCGTCCGCCCCGTCTCCCGCCGGCGTCGTCACCTCTCCCCCGTCGCCCGCGGCGTCGTCTCCCGGCCCCGGGGGCCCCACGCCGGGATCTACGCCGTCGATCGCGACGCCGCCGGCCGTGGCACCCGCTCCTGCTGACAGCGGGGCCGTGAGCAACGGAGTTGGCTTCGCCGGGGCGGTGGCGATCGGCGCCCTCGTCGCCGGTCTGGTCATCTAGGCGGTCGCCGGATTCCTCCTGCTGCTGCTCGCTGGCTACTTTTTATTTCTTTTTCTTTTTTCTTTTTATTTAATTTTCATAATACTCAAAATTCTTTTTTCGATATTTGTATGCGTAGAGAGGTATGGACATTGGACAGATCATTACAGAGGATTGATTATATATTGTTTATCCGGAGATTATTGTTAATAATATTCGTTTATTTATTTCCTTGGTGATGGATATTCATTTTTTTATCCATTATTTGCGATTGTCGTTCACTTAATGATCAATTTTCGAAAATAGCACAACAAATCACGATCGAGAAAAAAAAAATTGCCATCTGATCTAATTATTAGCTTTTCCAAATGCTACCACAGTCCCAATAAGCAGTTATTTGACAGTTTTACATCAAAATAACAAAATAAAAGTAATTATCTAAAATGGAGCAAAAAATTCAAAGACTTATATATACTTTACAAAAAAATAGTGAGGACTTTGCAGTTCAATTACCATTATATAATTTCTAAGGAATAAAAAGTCAATTAGTGATATGTTAGTAGGAATCGCGAGTTGAGAGCGACGACGCTCAACTCTGAATAATACACAAAAAGATCATTGTTTTAATTTTTCTCATAAAGAAATAGGCAATATCAATTTAGTGAGACTAGAAAAGTGAGTAGATTGCTCGCATATGAAAATATAAATATTTCAGGACCACATTAAATGAAATAAAAATTTAAAGAATGCATTTGTACGTTGAGCTAAAAGTACAAAAATTGTGTAAAATAAAGTAAAAGTAAAAGTAAAAGAATCACATTGCTGCGTGGACCACATTTGTCACTCCAGCAATGAAATCAAGAGAGTACAAAGAAAGAAATTCCTGGAAGAAATGCAAGCTCATTATGGCAGACAAAAAGCGTGCGATATCTCATTCAAGGATGGCGGATGTAAAGTCAAGTCATAGCACAACTAGTTTGAAGGCAAGAGCAAGGAAAAAAAAAGAAGAAGAAAATTTGTAAAGATGGGGAAAAGAACCGGTCTACTAGTATCTTTATTATTGAATAGCTTTGTTTGGAATATTTTTGAATTCTTTTATTCTTGTAATTCTTAGCATTATTTTTCCTTTTCAAATTTTCAAATATTTTTTCCCCTGATTCAGTGTTCCGTAGGCGCCACATCGACGTCACGTGTCTTGAGAAAGTATTGAGAAAAGTCGCATCGGCATTTTATGTTGGTCAAATTAAATGGAGTTAATGGAGGACCTTAATTGCATCAATTTTATAGATTTTGGGACTTAATTATATTTTTTTAAAAAAAGTTTTAATAATCAAATAGTACAACTTTTTGCGACAAGTCTTATGACTTTCGAGTGCAATTACCCCTTTATTCAATGACTAGAAACTAGACCTTTTTTTTTTTTTGGTCAGTCTAGAAACTAGACTTGGATACATAACTTGTGGACACACAATCAATTCATTGATTTATAATCAAGCTTTTGGGGGCTTGGGCAAACATATATTGACAACATATTAAAAAATTCTAACCAAGCATCGTCCTTTTGGTCCTACAATCGATTCTTAACTCGAAAGTTTCTCTGTTTCAGAAATTAGAAAATGCTGACATAAGAAATAACACTCGATATTATTAGAATGGTTAATACCACAAAAACTTCGAAATTTATATATCAATGATAAATTTATCTTTAATTAATTTTCGTTAAATGTTATTGTTAAATTGCTTAGTTGGATGACATCATGACACAAAGTTATAAATATACTGATTTTCATGGTATTGATATAATTTAACGGAAAAATAACATTTAATAAATTTATTATAAAGATACTAATTTAGATTTTTTGGTGATAAAAAATTTTAATTTAAAATAAATTTATTATATATATCAATTTAAATATTTTCATGATATTTGAAAATGCCCATAATCGCGAAAAATGTACCCAATTAGTCGTCGATGTGCTGTGAATTCACTTTTGGGCTATCAGAACGTGCTAAAGAGACATATAACCCTTTACAACTGTCGCCACTAAACCCCAGCTATAAGACTGGCATCACCGCGCAGGACGGAGAACCGCGTCGCTGATTGGCCACGCGGTCAGAAAATACAAATAAATCTCGGCCGTCAGATCGATCCGAGGGCTTCCAATAATAATGCGGATCCAACGGTCGACTCCGATGAACTCCGCCCCAGCACGGAACTCACCACAAAACATTCTATAAATACCGTCGCCCTCCCCGTCGCCGATCGCAACCCGAAAACCCTCGCTCCGATCAGCAGATTTTCTCTAACTAAAAGTTTCAGTCCTCTTTCTCTCTCTCTAAGAAGCTCTTCTTCCATGGCTGGCTCAAGCGCGTTGCTCCCCCTGGCCGCAATGGCGGTCCTCCTCGTCGGCCTGGCGGTGGCGCAGAGCCCCGCCCCGTCGCCGGCCCTCACCCCCTCCAAGTCCCCCTCGCCGTCGCCTTCGCCGCCGGCTTCAGCCCCGTCTCCTCCCTCCGGCCCCGTCGCCTCTCCCCCGTCGCCCCCGGCGTCGTCTCCCGCCCCGGAGGCCCCCGCGCCGTCGATCGCGACGCCGCCGGCCGCGGGGCCCGCTCCTGGTGACAGTGGCGCTGTCAGCAACGGAGTTGGCTTCGCCGGTTCGGTGGCGATCGGCGCCCTCGTCGCTGGTCTGTTCATATAAGCGAGCGATCCGCCGGATTCTTGCTGCTTCTTTAAGGCTACCACCGTTTATTTCTTTTTTTAATATATTTGTTTCATAATACTCAAAATTCTTTTTCTTTTTGGAATTTTCGACACTTTTATGTATAGAGAGAGATGCTTATCGGACAGATCATTACAGAGGATTGATAATATTGTTTATCCGGAGATTATTATTATTTATAGCTAATAACATTCGTGTATTTAGTTTCTTAGTGAATGGAATATTCATTTGTTTATCTATTATTTGCGATTCTTGCCCGCCTAAACAAATACCCATTGTCGATGTATTTTCGAAAATTAACAAAATGCCTCGTGATCAGAAAAACATTGCGATTTGGTCTAATTTTTCGCTTTTCAGAACACTCTCAATAATAACATCAAAGGTAGAATATACTTTACCAAAATAAAATGGTGAGAACTTCGCTATTTAAGTACCAAGCTGTAATTTCTAAGAAATAAAAGGTCGATTTGTGATATGTTAGTAGGAATAGCAAGCGAGAGTGATGATCAAATGGTTTGTGTTGCTACTAAGAGTTACAGATAAATATATAAATGGTCTTGAAACTTTGGCTCAACGAGTAATATGTCAATGTAATCACCAAATTTTAATTTATTCAATATGTCCCTAAACCTTTCATACATGTTTAATGTCATTCCTGAATTATATAAAAATGTCTTCACGCTAGTCCTTACATTAATTTTCATATAATTTAAAGGGTTAAATTGAACAAATTAAAAGTTCATGAACCACATTGAATAAATTAAAATTTTAATAATCACATTATACATCGGGCTAAATTTCAGGAACGACATTAGACAAACTAAAATTTTAAGAGTTATATTATATATTGAGCCAAAGTTTATGGATCATTTATATAATTTTTTCAAATAGTTAATGTCATTTGAGGATTCAATTATTATCCAAAATCTATCTTCTTTTGAAAAATACATGGCAAACTACTACGTGATCGAAATAAAGGAAATTTATATTAAAAGGTTCATTTATTCAAGGGAATAAATGTACTAGAAGTCCTATAATAATTGAGTTCTAAAACTTATTGAATTGGTGCAATCGAGTCCCTCAATTTGGCTAAACAGCTTTTATCGACAAGTTTTTTTCTCTCCTATCGGACTTCAACATTGAATTTATATACCCAAAAAGCCATTGTTCTCATTTAAATCATAATTTTTATCAGAAAACTTAATTAAGTGGGATCAACAGCGAGATTAAAAACCCCACACCCTTCCACAAAAGAGCTTCCCCTGAGGAGATTGTAACGGCGGTGAAGAGGAGTTTCCGGTCGAATTCGCATTTGTCTTTCTCACGGCAAGAGACGGTGGTTCCGACTGACCTTCTCTCTCGAATCTTCACCGGTTTTGCCATAGATTTTTGCGCCTTGAGGAGTGCGGTGGGTTGTGGTTGCTCTTGTTATTCTCAGCATTTTATTTCTTCTCAAATTTTCGAAAAAGATCTTGATGTTGCATTGAGTGGGCACCACCTCGGTGCCACGTGTCTTAAGAAAGTATTAAAGAAAGCCACGTCGGCATTTCCTCCCAAACAAATTTGATAGAGTTAATAGAGGAATTTGATTGTACCGATTCAATGTGTTTTAAGACTTAATTACACTTTTAAAGAGTTTTAGGGCTCAAATGATACTTTTGCAACAGGTTTTAGAATTTTCAGATTGCAATTACCCTTTTATTTATTTGACGACTAGAAATCAGACTTGGATGCATAACTCGTGGACGTAGAACAAGAATTCATTTACCTTGCATCAAGCTTTTGTGGGCTCAAGCAAACATATAACGACAACGTGAGATTCAAAAATTCTAACCGAGCTCCGTCCCTTTGGTTCCACAACCGATTCTTAACTCGGAAGTTTCTCTGTCCTAGAAATTAGAAAGAAATGCCAACATAGGAAATAACACTTGATATTATAAAAAAATGGCCGGAATATATATATATTAGATTCGCAAAGTAGAAACATAGGCAAAACTCCTAAAAAAATGCGGAAAAATATATATTTTGAATTTATTTTTTGAGTATTAGAACTAGGGGTGAGCATCGGTCCAGGGTTGATCCTGGACCGGCCCAATCATGCCGGTCCTGGTTCGGTTCTCAAGGAGACTGGGTTAATTCTTGGTCCTAGAATTTTTGGACCAGCACTATGCAGATCAGTCATCGGTTCTGAGAGTTTCGGGTTGGTTCAACCTGGACGAACCCTAATTTTATATATATATATATATCTAACATATTACTTATAATTTTTTTTATATTGAGAAAACTTTAAAATATACGGCATCATCAATATTAAACAGCTCTTTAGTGAGGAGTTTAAATAATTTTACATTATTTTTTAATAACTTAGGTTTTTAATGTTTTTTACGGTATCAATAGTCATAATTTAAGAAGAAGGAAAATGTTTTTGTGAGGAGTTCTTACGGCATCCAAAAAGGCACATTATGGCATCATCTTCTAGTATTCGTTATCTTCTGTCTTATTTGTCCTCTTAGGGACTATTTGTTTGTGTTTCTTATTTCTGTTTATGAACAAAAAAAGAACAGAAATGCGTTTGTTTGCGTTTTTTTTCAAAATATGTTTTTTTGTTTTCGGAAACAAAAAAAGAACAGAAACAATTTGTTTCTTGTTTCTGAAATAATTTTTAAGAACAAAATTTATCTCTCCTTTCTTTTCTTTTCTTCTTCTTTTTTCTTTGGCCGGTTGTTGGCCTTGGCCATGGCTGGCAACCGGCCGTCGAGGGCCAGCAACCTCGTCGGAGTGTCGCCAGCCCCCGACGGGACGAGCCTCGCCGGTGGCTGGGCGAGCTCGGCCTCACCTTGGCTGGGCGAGGCTCGTCTTCGCTGGGCCACTGCCAGGTCGGCATCGCTTGGCAGTGGCTCAGCCTCGCCGGGGGCCAACGAGTCTCGCCGTGGCTGGCCGAGGCCGGCGATCGGCCACAAGTAAGAAAAAAAGAAAAAATGAAACAGAAAGAAAAAAATGAAAAATAAAATAAAAATATTAAAAGAAATTAAAAGAAACAAAAAAAGAACACAAATTTATCAAACATGTTTCTGTTCTTTTTTTATTCTAGGAACAAGTTTACCAAACATGTTCTTCTGGTTAAAAATTGTTCCTCGGAATAGAAATAATTTTTTTCTATTTCTGTTCTCTAGAACAATTTTTGAACAGAAACGCAAACAAACGCACCATTAGTCTTCAATTTGCTAAAATAATAATAGTAATAACTTATCCGCTCGCCACTCGACATCACCTCACTCGCTTTTGGTCACTCGTGCCGCTCGCCGCTCGATACTCGCTTGGCTTGTTGCTCCCCGCTCGACATTCGATGCTCATTCTGTTTGACGCTCACCCCACTTGACCCTCATCGCTTGTCTTTCTTAGCTGACCTTGCTCATCATCGAACCCACTAGGTCGGTACGATCCTCGGTTGCCCTTTCAAGAAGTACAAAAAATGAAATAAAAAATTATTGATCAGTTTTAGGTTGATATTGAAACCGGACCGAACCTAGTCCTCAATCACTTTTTTAAGGAGTACACAAAATAAAATAAAAAAACTATCAATTGGTCTTGAGTTGATCTTGGAACCGGACCGAACCCATTGGGTCAGTTCAATCCTTGGTCCCAAGCTCAATAGGGTCGGTCCTCAGTTCCAAAAATTGAGGACTAGCATTATACAGATTGATCTTAAGGTTAGGGGATGGACCGGCCTAAACCGAACCATGCTCATCCCTAATTAGAACGTGCTACCAAGACACACCCCTCCTTTACAACTGTTCCCACTTAAACCCCCGGCTTAAGGCTTGAAAACTGCGTGATTGATTGGCCGCACTCGGTCAGAGAATACGAATGAATCTCGACCATCGGATCTACCCCGCGGTTTCCCGATTATAACACGGATCCAACAGTCGGCTCCCCTCGCCGACCGCCACCAACCGAAGCAGGAACCTTCCTGTAAATACCGCCGCGTACTGCACCCCGAAAACCCTCGCTCCAACCGGCTAGACTTTCTCTCACTAAGTTTCGGTTTTCTCTCTCTAGGAAGTAGTTCTTCTCTAGCTCTTCTTCTTCCATGGCTGGCTCAACCGCGTTGCTCTCCCTGGCGGCAATGGCGGTCCTCCTCGTCGGCCTGGCGGCGGTGTAGAGCCCTGCCCCGTCGCCGGCCCTCACTCCCTCCAAGTCCCCCTCGCCGTCGCCTTCTCCGGCGGCGGCAACTACGACGACGACCCCGCCGCTGGCTTCCGCCCCGTCTCCTCCCTCCGGCCCCGTCGCCTCTCCCCCGTCGCACCCGGCGTCGTCTCCCGCCCTGGAGGCCCCTGCGCCGTCGATTGCGACGCCACCGGCCGCGGCACTCGCTCTTGGGGACAGTGGCGCCGTCGGCAATAGAGTTGGCTTCGCCGGTTCGGCGGCAATCGGCGCCCTTGTCGCTGGTTTGTTCATATAAGCGGGTGATCCGCTGGATTCTTCTGCTGCTCCTCGATGGCTACTACTATCTATTTCTTTTTCTTTTTCTTTTTTTGAATTTTCATAATACTCAAAATTCAGTTTTTCGATTTTTTTTTTAATGTAGAGATAGATATGCGCATTGGACAGATCATTTCAGAGGATTGATTATATATTGTTTAAACGGAGCTTATTATTGTTATTATTATTAATATTTTTACCGCTAATAATATTCGTTTAGTTATATGTAATTTACGATTCTGATTCGCCTAAAAAAAACACATTGTCGGTGAGAAAATCGAATTAATATTACGCCACCGATCCAGAAAAAAGGAAGATCGTGATTTGGTACATTTTTCGCTCTCGAACGATTGTTTTCCCAGGATTTCTTGATATTACTTTAATTAACAAAATAAAGAGGTAATTAACAAAATCGGGATCTCCGCCGTCGATCGCAACGCCGTTGGGCGTGGCGCCCACTCCTGCTGACAGCGGGGCCGTGAGCAACGGAGTTGGCTTCGCCAGGGCGGTGGCGATCGGCGTCCTCGTCGTCGGTCTGGTCATCTAGGCGGTCGCCAGATTCCTCCTGCTGCTGCTCGCTGGCTACTTTTTATTTATTTTTCTTTTTTTATTTAATTTTCTTAATTTTCGATTTTTTCGTGTGTAGAGAGATATGGACATTGGACAGATCATTACAGGGGATTGATTATATATTGTTCATCCGGAGATTATATTATTATTTATTGTTAATAATATTCGTTTATTTATTTTCTTGGTGATGGATATTCCTTTTTTTTTATCCATTATTTGCGATTCTTGTTCACTTAAAGATCAATTTTCGAAAATAGCACAGCACATCTTCCAAATGCTACTGCAGTCCCAATAAACAGTTATTTGACAATTTTACATAAAAATAA